>JAOYNU010074847.1:0-63952 GCA_026745395.1 Tympanopsis confertula | reverse complement strand
CCTGAGGGAGACGAGGATCAGCAGAGGGCCGTCGGCACTGCAGCAAGAGGCCACTGATTAGGCCCCAGAACCAATTGAGAATAGATCCAACATCCATGAGGCCTTCCGCCAGGTCCGTCCAAACTAGTCTTTAGACAGTGGCAACTTGACTGTGCCGGCGTTAGTCAAAAACCTTATCTGCCAACAGCGCGTGTACAGGACCCCTGAGTGGCCCTACATAGACACATAGGCCCCGCAGATAGATCTGGTCACTTAATGAAACTAGCACTGTCTCTCCGCGACCAGTCGAATCCCGGTACACGAGTCATGCCGTGCAGATAGCTCCAGCTTGAGGACGAGACAATATAACATCTCGCAACAAGGGTACCAAGATCAATCTTCGGGCCGTATTGTGGCGACTGGGATCTACGTGCGACATTGCTGTATAGCATCTTTCCATTACTCCCTACCAGAGCCTGCTTAAGGACAGCGGCAGAATGGGAGCTCAGACAGTATGTGGGCAGAGACGTGCCTGGCTTCTATCAATTGGTTTCGCCTATGGAAACGGCAAGCCAGGGAGCCCTGTTGGTAACTAGTCCCTTAAGATCTCAGCCTCCAACAACCGTCTCAGTGCGTCATACTTAGTAACTAGCCCCAGCCGAGACTACACTACACTAGAGCCATTGACAGACAGGAGATTCACTTTGATTTTATCATATATCAAATTCATTCGTAAGCTGATCGTTCAAACTAGTATCTATACTGGACAGAGCGCCCCATATCTGTCTAGATTGGCCAGTATCTCAATCGCTGTGTCCTGGATCCCTGGGTAATCTACCCGCTACCACTGCATATATCCAACTTCACCTGTTGCACCGTCACTATTTCCTTGAGCTTGTGCCACAATTCCACAAGAGACTCTATCTGGTGCTAAAGATCCCAATTAACTTGATCCTACTTTTCTATTTGTGATTCTACATTCCTTAAATCTATTATTAGTAATACTGTCTATGACATGTACAAACCAAGCTTTATCTTACTGCATTTGGGCATCTAGACTACTACAAAGTTAGTACACACCCCTGAGATTAAGTAGGGTAACACAGTATACTCTTAGAGAGATCCTCCTATTAGTACCATAGTGAGCTGAGATGCATTGTATTATAAAGCATTAACTTCGGACCCGGCCAGACTCAGAAGGTCTGTATTATCATTATGGTTGGCAAGAGGATAGTGTATCTCGCCTATATTGCTCCCAGTATCTCCAGGCGGGAGATACTCGTGGTCGTACTCAAAAGAATAGTCTGTACCCTGTAGAGGAATTAGTGAGAGGGACCTTTGAAGGTTTGAAGATTGCAGCTGTGGCTTCGATTCGATCCTTTTGCGCTATATCTTTGTAAACAGTACTGGAGCTATGCTATACTTATAATCTATTATTAGCATTATAAGAAGACAGTACAACAGCATGGGCAATTCCCGACAGAAGAGTATTGATTCTTTCTCATGCGGACAAGACAGTCTTTTATATACGACCGGGACATTTATCCCACACGGTGGGTAGTACTTCATCTATCCGCCATTTCTTTTCAACCGCCATTCTGATAGCCAGGTCAAAAGAAAGAAATCTTACTAGAAACTATCTAGCTCCACTCCAAGTCGAACTACCCAAAGACACTCCTACTATATTCTTGACTTATATACAGCTACTGATATGAGCTTCTAGTATTGGATTAAATAGATAGGGCCTTCTGTAGATAATTATGTATTAGAAAATTCTCTAGTGGATCTGAGTAGTTTACTACCAGAACTACAGAAGACCTGATATAGAAGACATAACTATAAACGATATTGTATTGTGTAATAAATTCAATCTTAATTCTTAGTACTAAAATTTGGTATTGCCCAGCGGCAAGTATTCCGCAGCTCATAAAATAAATAAACCTATATATCCATAGTACTCTTTTTATACTAGGTATCTATTGTCCACGGTAGAGGTATTGAATAGCGCCTAGAGCCTATCAAACTTTGTCCCAATCTAAGCGATGTTCAACATAATCCTGCTTTCCCACTCCAAACACAGTATAGCCTACTATAATCAGAACTTTACTGATTAAGTTACACATATATCCTTTTATTCTAGTTTAACTGTAGAAAATATGGAGCCTGAGTTCACTGAACTTTGGTTTTTTGTGGATTTTCTGTCCCTATTAATTTTTTATTCTTTTATTTTTCATTTAATTTATTATTCATCCTATTTTATATTGGTTTCTCAAATTTCCCACTCTGTTCAAATACTGTCTAAATCATCAGCTAATTATTAAATAGGTCTAGATGCTATTGGTAAATTGTCTGTGGGTCTTTTATCAGCAGTTTGCTTATGGTTAGCTACTATTAAACTCGTAACGCACAGCATGAGCCCATTACCCTATTACATAATGAGCGGCCAGCAATATTTATTTATTTGAAACGAACCCCCCAGCCTTCATAGGCTCTATAAATATCTTTATCCAAGTACAAATTCAATAGAACTCACTGAGATCGGCACTCAACACCAATTATATCCAATGGAGCAAAATTTAGAGAATGAGATTATCTTAAGCTGCTTTTCCCTACTAACAGCCGAGCTTAAATTACTAGGAGAGCTGTTGCAATCTTATAAAGTTGCCCTACTAGCTAATACCAACCTCATACAGGCCTTTACAATTCCGCTTACTAGTAACCAAAAAGCCACTGGAATTTACCCCCTATTTAACTCACCGCATTCTCAAACCTTATAAGTTGAACACAATTGTGACTCTCCTGTCAATTGGACCGATATTATCCGATCGGCAGTATATAATACAGAATTACAACAAAATAGCAAATACCACATATAGATTGAGAAGAATAATGCCTTACTAGAGCTTTCCAAAGCTGATCATAACTTTGTCCTCACTGAAATTCCTCAAAAGCTTGTTGACTCTTACTCATACTCCAGCGATATTGCACTGAAAATCAATACTACCGAGCTTACTTTTAAGTAAATGACTTACTAGCAGAAAATAATTAATGAAAGTATACTTAGCTAATCTTTCTCTGCAATAATAAGAAAATAACAAGTGCTTTCTTAGTATTATATACAACCGAAGAGTCTCTCAAAAAGCTGACAGAGCAGCTAGAGCTATTCAAAGACAAGTTTCATACTCTTGCAATATATAAAGATATTTTCATAAATAAGGCAAATATAGAGAAGCACAATTCATCAGAAAACAGACAAAAAGATAAGAGTACTATATCAGATAAGTTGCAGACAAAAATACAAAATCAGTATCTCAATAGCCTTATCCTATAGTCCTAAATACTGATTTATTTTACAGTAAAAAGAGGTTCTGGGCTTCCTTAGTCTTTTGAGAAGAGTAGAGACCTACCTAGATGGTTCGAGATACACTGTCATTTATCAAAAAAAGACATCAAACAAAAATATCTTACTTTCTCCAAAATAAGACGATCCTATGATTCAATCCAGTCGCAAATATACAAGCTCAGTCTTGACAAAATAACAAATAAACACAAAAAGACTATAAGAAAACATACAACGTCTGAGCCATCATTAACAGAACATTCATTTATACCGAATTCTACCTTAATTTCAAGGGAATCTCCGAAGTCGTCTCAAGTAATGGCTGTAATCACCACATCTAATTCGCGACTTGGTACCCACGAGACAGAGACCGAGAATAGAAAAATTCCAAAGACAAAATCAACAGAATCCACCTCTACCCAAAAGCCTAATCGCCCGAGTATCAGATTGAGTAGATAAATAAGTTCCAGCTCAAATATAATCATTACAAATAAACTGGAAAGCAGAACCTCGGAATCTCTATTGAGTAGAGAGCTTAGTCCTTTACCCCTTCAACATAATCAGAGTCAACTCAAAGTAGTATAAAAGATATTCCCAGACAAGTCTCTTCTGTAATTCCAGTCGAGAACCAAATACGCGTCTATATAACTCAAAAAATAAACATGGCTTCCTTCGTTATCAAAAGTACTGACAAACAGTAAGAAGCTTTGTCCCATAGATCCTCAACACCAAGAGCTAAACAAGACTATAATTCAGATCAGAATCCTAAAATTGATTCAGTAAATCAAACGAGAAATATCACTAATAAAACCAACCTTATCCGTCAGACACACTCATCTATTGTAAATACACCTGAGACTTCAATAGAATATCCTCCTACCTCTACTTCTTACTCACAAGGAGAATAGTACTACAAAGGTTTCAGGAGCCTAAGGAAAACTAATCTGACAAGTTTAACCATACCCCAGCCCTCAAAAATAAGTGGAAATATAGCAACTGATTTTGTGGGGAATTGAAAGCGTACATACAAAAGATCAAAAGCTAAGTATATCTATTGTCAAAAAAGAAAAAAAACCAATAATAAAAACCAGCCTATATATATATATATACCCGAAACTTTCCTATCAAAATTTAATCGAGTCCAGGCGGAAATTACACACGTGCTGGTATTACTTGCCAAAACGATAATATTACTGTTCCCAAGAAAAGTCCTTTAATCAGACTCTTAGGTTCTGGAAAGGTAACGATAGCCAATCCCCCTAAAAGTAGAGAGTTGTTATTGAGCCATTATCTATACCTTGGATCTCAAACTTCAAACCATCTATCCTCAGTAATTACAACAAAAATTATAGTAAGAAGCCTAGAATACTCATTTGCATTTCTGATCAGATTCTCACGCCATATTAGCCAGTCCTCAGAAATAAATGGAAGAATACAATCTACAGCTTTAGATAAACAGAAATGTTACTCTTTAGCAGATAAAGCTACAAGAATAACTTACCAAGTGCCTCAAATTCAAAATATACTACCAATATAGTACCTTTTCTAGGATTTAGATACTTATAATACATAGGACCAAGTCCCTAAATATTAAAAGAGGGCTGTTTCACTCAATCGCCAGTATAATGAGATATAAATTCTGAGCTTGGGCTTTATAGATACGCAGGGATACTTAGTACTCAATTCTAAAACAATAATTATAACAATTTGTCAACATGATTTCTCCTTAAACATATTTTTTAATTGTGAATTCTTAGACTTTATATATTCAAATCAGAATATATATATTTGCTTAAATACCCCAGTTCATATATAAGTAAAATAGCAGCTATATCGCCTAAGTTTTTCATAAGTAAGTAAACTTTCCTGTGAGCAACTAGAGCCAAGTTACAAATATTGTTCATAACAGCACAATTAGGACTCGTACAAATATATATTCACTCATAGAGACAAATCATTTTATTAAAGCTAGATTTAAACTTATTCTCAGAAGCTAACTTTGATTTATTCAATTATCTCTAATTTAAAATCATGATTCTTCTTATTAATGCTTCATTTTATATAATCATGATTTCCCATCTATTTTGCCAGAGAATTATAAGCCCCTCTATACAAACCAAAGATAAAAGTCTTATCATAGAGTTTCTCTCTCTTTAGCATACTTACAGTCATCTTAGCCTTTGATCTTCCTAAAGAGCATACTATCATACAGAAGACTGTGACTAAAGTCGTCTATGAGACTATTCATATAACCACTATAGATATACAATACAGTCTTTATACTCTATCAGCTCAAAAAACCTTCTCAAAAAGTATTCTTGAGATTCTTTTCTCATATTTAAGAACCCTAATAAAAGAACCTATCAATTTCACTACCAAATCTATTGACTGCAATATCAAATTAAATACTATCCTACTCATCAAGCCTACTCTCTCAACTACAGATATGGGATCTTTACCGCGCCTTAAAACCTATATTGAGAGTTCTCCTTACTTTGGCAATATTATCTATTATGATACAACTACTATTGACTCTAATCCTAGTACTTACAATACCACCAATAATAGTATCATAGAGTATATACTTACCTTACCCCATAACATAATAGATAATACAGATTATAGTAAATATATTACTATAAGATATAATAGTGTCTCAAAGACAGGAAAAGTAGTTGATAAGTATATAGGCTATGATAATAAGTCTATTGATCTTTCTCATACTCTTTTTAAAGTCTTGACTAGCTCTCTTAATACTAATCATATCTCCAATATCGAATAGTTTATTCATTTGATATAAGCTATTCTATCTGATTTAGAATAAACTATAAGAAGATTTATCTGATCATTCAAGATTTTCTTTCTTGATCAAGCTTTTGAAGTGACTTTTGTCATAGTAATTAGATTTATATATTAAATCTTATTTTAGTATAAGTATATAACTATTAAAAAATTACGCGAATATAGAAAAGTTTTTTATAAGTAACAAAATATAATATACTATACAGTACTTAACAAACACGAAAATACTATGATAATACAGTAACTCTACTAAAGTATACTAGTCTCTAACCAGTCTACTTCTAGCTCAGTAGCAGAAGTCTTGAAATAGAAATTTCATCTGAAGTCCTATATAAGAAGATCCTTATAAAATATCAAATTCTAATAGCTTTCAACTGGATATATCTCTCAGATAGCTTCAATTCACTCCATACTTCTCTTAGAAGACCAGTATCAAGATACAATAATTGAGACCTAGCTTATCTAAGAGTTAAATTTTGACACTTAATATTACGCAATCTTCATCTATTTCTAATATTTATTCTTTGGTACTATTGTTTTGAAATTCACATAGAACTCGATACCTTATACTTATATCTATAAGAACCTAGAAAGAAATCTTTAGTACTTCCATAAGAAACTTCTTTCTTTATATTGTAAGAGTATTTATCCTGATAGACCTTATTACCCTATATTACATCAGAGAGAGTATCTCTCATAGTACCATCAATAGGAGCATCTCTTTTAGGATCTTCTACTATTACAATTTAATAGATAAAAGACTTAGACATAGGACAGTCTCGTACAGAATCTATATTTTGCACACCTTCGTTATCGGTAGATTCTAAAGACTACTTATAGATTAAGCTTTAGCAAGATAGAGCTTTTCCTAAATTCAGATTTATTAGAGGTTTCTCCTCATCAGTTCCATTCAGACAACCCACATATCCAAAACCTTCGAGAATCTTTGAACTAAGGACATCAGATTCAGATTTCTGCAGCCCTGAGCCAAATTGTGATTTTGTATTGGAGAAATCAGGCTCTATAAGACTACTACTTAATACAAAGCTTTCCCTACTCTTCAGAGAGAAACTCTTCTGGGGAATTTCCAGAATGAAATATTGAACAATGGGGATTGTGATAAATAAGTTGTTTGATACCAGATACTCATTATCTCGATGGGGAGAAAGATAGCCAATGAAACACAGTTTCTTATATTATTTCTCCCTCAGCTCCAGAAAGTCAAATTGAACTAAAGTTTTGCAAGCTCCATTTCTCTACCTCAGCAGTTTTAGATTCATCCAAACAGTACTATTAAGTCTATAAGTATTATAGAGATAATACCAAAGTACATACTCATTTTCAAATATTTAAGAGCACCCACAAACTACCTACTCTATTGGCTAGGAAAAATTAGATATATACTAGGTTTTAATATACTCTTATAGATTGTTACTATACAAGTAATACTGCAATCTTTCCTCGAATATCTTTCTGAGATCCCACAAACAGAAAGAGCAGTAGACAGAGCGAATAACCATATAGCGATATCTGACAACCTCATAGTGCTGCCTCAGCCCTAAATAAAGATAGGCCTTACAATGCTCTCTCCATTGCTGGGATATAATCCATTTTATATACTCGTAGTAAAAGTATAACTGCAATACTGGCACTTAGAGAACATATACTCTCTCGTACTGAGCACATTTGTAAATATAAATGCTTCTTTGGCCTTTTATAAGACTGAGATCTATATTAGAAGGTACTCAATTGTATAGTAGTAGTAATATACCTTTTTATATGATAATTGCAGCTCTTAAATAGACAACTATCACCAGCTAGCTCTTCATTTGGAAGATAAAGAACCTCTTCCCTATACAAACATAGAATATAGAGATCCTTTATAAATAGGAATTTCTCTTCGAATATTAGCTCAGTTATATAAGCTATGGATCTTACTATTTATATAAGTTCTAGCATAAGTAAAAATTGTATATATGTACAAATATTCTTTACTACTTCAATAGTACTTCTCTTTATCTAATTGATAATATCTTGATCGTGTTTCTCCTATATCTACAAATCCTAGTACTTCTTTAGGCTATTGCGATACTCCCGAGAGAATATATCATTATACTATTACTTTATAATTTCTTTCTTCTTATACTTACCGAGTTCTTTAGAAACCAAAATATCTTCTCTCATCTTTACCAAATCCAATAATATTATAATACTCTCTTTTAATTGAGCAGATAACTCAAGAGGTAAATCTGGTATACAAAACTGACTATAGCCTTAAAAGTATTTAATATAGTTTGTATAAATAGCTTCATTAAGAATAGCTAAGACTATATCTATTAAAGAACAGTGAGCTTAATAATACTCTGGAAATATATTAGAATCTTATTAAGCCAGAATCTGGGAAGTTAGCACTGACCTATATCTCTCTATACCTATAGTAAGCATTAATACTTTCTTTTAAAGCTAATCTTAGAGTCACTCACTCTCAACTTCTTTTACTAAGTTTCGTTATATATTATAAATTATTAGATGTACGATATATCCTACTCCATTAAAGAACAGATAAAGATAGTAATAAAAGTCCTT
Organism: Tympanopsis confertula; assembly: GCA_026745395.1. Lineage (NCBI taxonomy): Eukaryota > Fungi > Ascomycota > Sordariomycetes > Coronophorales > Scortechiniaceae > Tympanopsis > Tympanopsis confertula. The sequence goes on along the minus strand of JAOYNU010074847.1, from coordinate 55,245 downwards.
ATTTATGAGAGGAATATCTTAAGGTCCTTCAACTATCATATTTTGAAAAACAGGCTTTTTCAAATACTTCTTGTTTTACCGCAAGAATATCTTACTATATAAAAGATCAAAATTTCTCAGATCTAAACTATTTTCAATCTCAAATAGTATATTATGACCTAGTATAAGTCTAAGTAGAAGATTACTAGATACAAATTAAGACTATCTGCTATTACAAATACTAATTCCAAAACTAGTAAGGCTTTAGCTTTCTGACAACCAGAATGAACTTTTAACTTATACCATATATTTTGAATTATAGTTATTCTTAAGCCAAACCTAATTTACCCTCCATCCAACCTCCCACAGAGATATAGATAAGAGAAACAATACAAGTTCGATATACTGATATCAAAAGTCAGTACAGGGACAAATTTCATATATAATTTACTTATCTTATATCAGAGACCTCGTTCTTTCTTATATTGGTCTGAAGGTATGAAAGACCTAACCTGTACTCTAATAAATAAGTATAACTAAAGAGTAAATAATACTTAGACCTTTATCAAACCTAGAATAAAATTCTTATAGTCTACTGACCACATTAAGAATACTATCCTTAGAAAGTCATTCCTTCTAAAGTTATATTTCTACTTTTTTATATTTACAACTTTATTATCTTTTATCAGAGTATTGGCAATCTACTACATCTAAAATATTTATATCAGACCTATTAGATAATAATAGTTAGAAACTTACCAGATAAATCTCATTTCGATCTCCTTCAGGAACCTCAGTCTTTGTAAAATCTCGAAACCCACCAAAGAATCTCTCTATACAGGCTTTTACTATTCTTACAGTTAGTTTCTTATTTGTACTGAGATAGCCAACCATAGAATCTATATACTACTAAATAAACACCTTTACCATATTATGAATAGATAGAAGACAACCTTGAGCAATCTCGTAGTATTGAAATCCATTTTCTGAGTTAGCTATAAAACTAAATCGAGATTAGCTTATCTTGCATAACGACAGTATCAAATTGACCTCACTCAAACCAAAGATCTAGAGTCTTCCTATATAAAGCCTTGATTTCTGGAATTTTCTTGTCTTTATTGCATACCAGATCTGCCGCCCTAAAAGCCCCAGGGAGGTAGCCATTCTTTTGACATTGTAGACATCGTCTTTCTTTAGCTTAATTATCTTACATAGCAAAATAGCCTTTCTAGCCCATATTGAGATATCAGGAGCTCAGAAAAGATCAGAATAGATGAATCTATTTATAATCATAAAAACATAGAAAAAGCATATACGATTTACATCAGTCAGAGTAGCAGCAAAGCCTATCTTTATAGATAAATCTTCTTTTTAACCAGGGGTTATTAGATCGACTCACATATAATACAAAGAATACCCCTCTGGAATATACCAACCATTTTCTTAAACATAGCATCTCCTAGGAGCTAAGCTAATATAGTAAAGAGCAAGCTGAATATCTACAGTAGGCATACAGAACTCCACACTAGTGGTCACAGTATAAATGACCCTTGGATATACCTATTTAGAAATAGCGCAAACAGTGGAAAGAAGACAGACATTGATTAGACATAGAAGATTCGAATGTGATTAGTCACCAAATAGTCACTAAGTGGACCTGATTAATCACTGAGCAGGCCTGATCGCTCACTGAGCGATCACTGATCATGTAAAGTCAGTCACATGACATTTCTGATCCAATCCCTGAGCCTAAGCTCGTACTGAAATTTACTCACTGAGCCTGAGCCTGAGCACCCTCATTAAAGCAGCGGCACCCAGAAAAGAAAAGCCCCACCCGCCAGACATTATCCAGTACATATAGGCGCATATATAAAGTTAGCATCGCGAATTTGTTACCCATCTAGTCTACTTTCTTAATAGGCCACATCCACAGTCTTCGAATCGGAAGCTCACTATACGGGACTGTAGTATACCCGAGGCTTCACACCTCTATGGAGTTTAGCTTATTTCACTCCTCGACCATGTCGTGGCTACAATACGTTTGACGAACCGGCCGTGCTGGGCCTGCAATGGAGCCTGGAAAGCAGTCGCCCGCGATGGCACTGTCTATGAACCCTGTTCCCACGGGTCGCGTAAGACCGGAGGTATTAAGGAGAATATGGTATGGGCAATAACTCGATGAATTCGAATTGATCTTATCGCTGCTTCTTTTAATGTTGGCAAGGTGCGTCTATTTAACTTCACATCCTGTGTTTGTTATTCATCTTACTTGGATAGTTACAGACAGCACCCTTCTCTTCGTACATTGTTTTGGACCGCATCCTGCTCTTCGTGCTGCATCAAGCGTTTGTTATAGTTATAGCTATCGTGATGCGTGGTATAGGGCAAACGTAGTTATCGTGGTGCATATGATACGTTGTCAGAGCCTACGACTTCCAGCGAGCCGTGGGGCCTTTGGGCCTGCCATGATTACTATACTAGTCTTATCCAGGATCTCTATATGATTTCGAAACCTCATATTCCGTAATCTACATCCCATCTACCAATCTACTCTTCGCACCCGCATTTTCACAGCTTCAGACTGGTTGAGCTTAACAATAGATCTTGAAAAGTAGCAATTGAGTATAGAGTAGATACAAAACTGATCCCTAGAAATAGTTTTCTCTCCCCCCCCCAACCACCATATTCCAAACAAATGGGTTTCATGCTATGAAAATGACACAGTCAGAAAGAAAAAAAAAGGAGGGAAGGATCCGTGGATATAAGCAAAGGACTTACTGTGAAGGGCTAAAGGTCGAATAGCAAGAAACGATCAGTGCCGCGAACTGTCTATATTAGACTCGAATAGAAAACGAATTATCTGTCGTGCGGGTAGGGCTAAATAGGGTAGAGAAGCTCAGTCAGCTTGCCGTCTCTGGCTCGAGCATCCGAGATCTCAGCTCTGCGCAGTAGAGCTATAGCCCTGGGGTTCTAGCCCGTTACACTTACCCTTTAGACACAAGTAAGGCTAAGCCTCTACTTTGTGATAGAGATAGCTCATCAGTCCCGGCTTTCGCTTATAGCTTAATCACAGAGAGTACGGCAAGTAGTGGAAGCAGTGGCAGGGCATGACGTGAGGCACCAGGAGCCCTCTGGAGGTGGCGTCAGCGCGCAAGCATCGGTACAACTCAATGTCTCCTCCTGAATACATTGGTTGTAGTCCTTGTAGCTGTTGCCGCAGCTTGCCATGGCAAGTGTAGCAGTCAATGCAACAAACTTGATCTGACGAAGGTTAACTGGTCAGAGGAGAACAAATTACACGGGAGTGAATTTTGTAGAACCTACTGCTGTAAGGAGTTGCATTTTGGCTTGATACTGGTTGAGGAGGGTGAAGACGATTGATGATAAGGTTGGGATAGATATTGAGTGATGATGAGAAGATGCTGCACAGGAAACCAAGCCGTATTTATAGGTTAAGGATAAATCTTGGCGTCCACCAAAGTAGTTCCAAGGTTTTATCTCACTATGATTTCTATGTACAAAGGGCTCAATAACGCAACAACAACCCAACAGGGAAGTTTTTTTCGACCATACCGGCCATGCAACGTGGACCTTGAGAAATATTCCGCGCACATCTAGCACGCCTAAGTCATATCTTTGGTCAACTTGGGGCTCGAATTCGAGAAAATAGAAGCATTCGGGGTCATCGGGTAGTTAGTGTAGTATGGAATCTCCTAATCTGGAAATGATCTGAAGCGATCAGGGGGAGCCAGCCTCAGAAGACCCCCAAAATGCTATTCAGGCCTCCTCCACTCCATATGGAGTAAGGTTTCTCCAGCTGATATGCTATTAGTCATAGGAACTTCACTGTGCATCTCTGAGACCCAGTCACGGGCGTGCTACAGTAGATGCTCAAGGGCAACACAGACTGATTTAACTCAGTGATCTTGCACAACGGCCGGCTACTGGCGTTGGTCTCTAATAATAAGAATGTGCGGCTCTGGAACCCGGTCACAGGCGCGCTGCAGCAAGTGTATAGTTTCTATAGGCCAAACCCAGAATTTGAATTCTCTCTGGGCGAATCTTAGATGGCGCAGCCGCACAGAAACCCTATTGCGCCTAAACGTGCATCACTGTGCACCCATCTGGCACCGTCTATAGACCCTGTTCTCCCACGGGGCGGGAGAAGCGATGCGAGGGAAGGCGCTGGAGTTGAGTTCTCATTCGCAGAAGAGACTCGGAGTTTGGTTTGTTGTCCGCCACGAGTAATGCAACTAGTCTCGAGTACCCTGCCGACAAACCGGGCCTTCGGCAGGGCAGTTTATAAGAACCGTGTCCAAGGAGATCTATGGTTGCTAGTAAAAATTTGAATTAAACAGGAGGATTAAACCATATTGAGCACTTGCCAGGTCTTTGTCGATTTTCTTTGGGACTTGTACTACACAATACGCTGATGTTACGTGTATTTGCTTCTTAGCTATTAATTGTTCTGTTCATATCAAGATTTGCCACCTTCAGTCAATGCAGTTGCGGGCTCATTTTAATTGCCATCAGCAAGGGAACGCTATAGCTCAATACTATAAAGACTCGGGGTAGAGGATCTGTGCGTTGTTTGTGCGTCCTTAGTGGAATCTCACCCTGTCTATAGTGCACTCACCCTGCTTACCCATGGTCGCGTGACCGTAAAGCGGTGCTCACCCTAGACTCACCCGGGCGACACCCACCCGGGTACTGACCGCGTTTGAGCCTTACGCCTGTTGGTGATCACTACGGTAGATGACCACAATGGACCGTGACTACCGAACATTTGTCGCTCTTCACGAGGGGAAGGGACAATGTATGCAGCCGCACTAGTCCATAAAGAGTAATCGGAGCCGCGGAGTTCCGTAAGAGGATAACGATAAGATAAGGGATAGCGATAACGATAACGATAACGATAACCAGAAGCTTTTGCTCAGCCGCTACTTTTCATCCCCAGCTACGTCTTGCCAGGCATGCCTGACAAGCGCAAAGCATCCATGTCGGCCCCGTCACCTAAGCGTGCTCGTGTTGAATACGATGGGAGCGCGTCTCATTCATATCGCGCAACCACTCACGAAAAGCCTCGCAACGACCCTCTCTATGGTCAAAAAAACGCGTTTCCCGGCTTAGATGGTTTCGATGAGCAAATCTCATACGATGATACAGATGATGGACTGCAGTACTTGCGCATGGTCAGGTGAGTAATATACTGCATCATTCGCTCGATCTTCCTGCTAAGTGCCCCGAAACAACCCAGTTTCCCCCCTACCTTCTTTACTTCCGCGTGGGACATAAATTTAACCCTGCTAATTTTGAGCTTATAGATCCGAGGCGAATGCGCTACCCTCCTTACTCACCGTGTCGTCGAAGAAATCACAACCCGATGTTTTTTTAGAAATACATGAAAAGAAAATTCAGTCGTGCTCCTTGCCTCCTGGTTTTCACGACGATGAGGCCTGCATTGCGCCAGCAGATCAACACTCAGCTGCCGAGCCCATCTATCCCGAAGCGCAAGCGCACTACCATAATCTTCTTCGACATCGTTTCCTCCTCCTCAGATCAACCTTAAAATGTTCGCCCCCAGCAACCGCGATTGCTAACCTCGACGACTCTCATCCAATCAGTCTTCCCCCTCGGCTCGAGCCTGCACGGAAGGAATGGCGTCGACTTGTGTTGTCGGTGGATCCACAAATGGTCCAAATTGCCTGCATGGACCTCGAAAGTGTCTTAGCAGTGCTCCAGATCATGGCGCGTGTGATATCCGACGTTATACGCAGTGAAAATGCGGCACAGATAAGACGCATCAGCGCCTGGGCTTGGGGACTGTTGGGAAAATGCCGTGAACTGGGAGAACTAGGAACAGAGGAAGTCGGCGGGATCCGAGATATCGGAAAAAGAGCTGTCACAATCTCCATGAGGATGCGCGAGGCGGCGGAAAGACAAGCGAAGTCGAACTCGGTTGATAAAGATGGAATGGAATGGGATGAAATATCGGAAGAAGATTTGGGTTCAACCCATGGACCAGAGTTGGAAGAGACTCGTATTCAGCCTGAGGAAGATGCCATGGACGAGCATGGCTCGCACATGCCCGACGACATGAGCGCAGCTGAGCTAGAAGCGGCAAAAGCTAAGCTCCAAGCCCGGTTCCTGACTGTGGATAGCGATGGTCCGGCCGAGGATGACGACGATCCGGTCAAAAATCACACGCAGGCCTTACTTGACATGATCATCACCGTTGTGGGGGAGTTCTTCGGCCAGCGGGACCTGCTCGAGGCGCGCGAAATATGGACGAACTAAAACATATAGAGATTTCTTTTTAGCTATCAGAGAAGCAAGTAACAATGATACCCCTATCCTTATTCAAAAGGGAGAATTCTAGCTCGATTTAGTAAAAGTAGAGGCATACGGGGGCAAAGAAAGTCCAGTGACAGCGGTGCCTGATCAGCGCGGGTGCGGGTGAGCTCCGGTTGAGCGATCTTTGCGTCATGCGTCTTATCTGCGACCCCAAACTCTCCAACGCCGAAGCCGTCTCTGTTCTCTGAACAACCACCCACGATGGCGCCAAACGTGGAGATTACGATTCCAACAACGTCTCTGTCCCCTACCTCTCCTCCACATACAGTCTACCATATTACGCTGCGCCTGCCACTCCGATCTTTCACGGTTTCTAAGCGCTACTCCGATTTCTCGAGCTTCCACGCGGATCTGGTCAACCAGACCAATGCCCAACCACCAGTCCCGCTTCCCACGAAATCATGGTTTGCAAAGACCACTTCAAATGATCGGTTCCGAGAAGAGCGTCGCCAAGGGCTGGAAAAGTATCTGAGAGCAATAAACGAGGCTTCCGACGGACGATGGCGCACCTCTCCACCATGGAGAGCATTTCTTAACCTCCCCACTGCCGCGGTGTCTGCCAGCTCCAACGGAGCATCCAACACCTCGACACGCCTACATGCTGCGATCACGGATCTGGGTAGTGTCGGAAATGCGGCCATCACCGACCCAACTCTCTGGCTTGACTACCACCGCGACATGAAATCCCACCTCCACGAAGCCCGCCTCCAGCTTTCCCGACGCGACCAAGAGACGGTCCCGCAAAAGCAACATGAGAGCTCTGTGGCTGCGAAGAGTAGCCTCGTTCGCGTGACATCAATGATCACAACACTGGAAGAAGGGCTTAGGAATATCAGCGGCCGGGGCACTTCCAACGATTCTCGCTCTTCAAGCCTTGGAGAGGGCGAGTTGCGCCGAAGGAAAGACCTTCTCATTAATGCACGCAAAGAGAAGGACGGACTAGAGGATCTACTGCAAGCTATGGCGACGAAGACTCGACTTGACCAAACAGTTGCCTCAATCGAGGACAAAGATGCACTTATGAAGGCTTCCGGAAGCGGCAATGCAGGCGGCGGTGGGCGTAAGCCCCCAGGTCGATCTGGCAGGGTTCTCGGCAAGGAGACTGATCGCACACGTGAGCTTGATAATGCCGGTGTGCTACAGCTTCAACAGCAGACTATGAAAGACCAAGATACCGATGTCGAAGAGTTGATGAAAATCATCATTCGGCAGAGGGAGCTTGGCACTGCAATCAACGAGGAATTGTTGGTGCAGAATGAACTGCTGAAGTTGGCTGATGAAGATACTGATCGGTTTGTTTACCTTGTCCTCTTATTCCTACTGATTCGAATATTAACTTGTGACAACAGATTGAAGGCGAAGCTTGACATCGGAAAGAAGCGCATCAACAAAATTTCATAAGTCTTCGCAGATGTACAAGCGCCTAACTATCACCTCCACCTCCTCACGCATCACCCGACAGTTTGAATTTATTCCGGCCTTCATGTATACGACCTACATTTGCAGCGTTGACTTGGCGCATGGACATTATACGCTCTTCTTCTTGCACAAGCGACTTCACGGGACATCATTCAATGTCTCGAATTTGTATTTATTTTCAAATCCAGCAAATTTCGATGATGATCATTTTACAGTGCCAAAAACCTATCCATGGAACGCGACTAGTCCACTCGCACAAGTGATTAGATTGCTAAATTTGACCTGCAGAATCACAGATACAGTGTTACCTAGGGTAGAATACCGGGGTGTACTAAGAAGTCTCTAAGTAGAGCAGGCTCATCCTAGTGGTCGCTGACAATATGTTAACTCTAATCACTTACTTGAAAGATACAAGTCATATCAGAAAGTAACCTACACATCGCGTTCCATCATGTAGCTATGGTTTGATTATTAAACTCGCTAGAATTTTCACTAACTCCTATTGTTTGCATCGAGCGACAGGTGCCTCTCAATATCTTCGGGAGCTTGAGAGGAACTATTCGCGGTGTCATTATAGTCCACAGACATACCTCAAATTTAAGCAGATCAACTTACCTCAGTAGCCTCCTCTTCCGACACATTCGACACCTCTGAAGCTTTGTTGTCGATAAGACCTAGTTTGCTTTTGCGCACCAGCCACCAAAGCTCTCGTCTATCTCCACCGAGGCTTTCGTCAAGGATCTTCCCTTTAAGTTTTCGTATCAGATCATTGTAGGCAGTTGGCTCCTCATAGTCCTCAAGCTCTTCGCGCACTGTCCCTAACTCTTCAATCACACGGTCGTAATTAGCATCGCCCAGGCTGTATTTTATCTGGTCCTCGATTATCTTGCCCATCTGATTGACCGCATCATGGATAGTTTCGATGGTGTCTGCAAGCGAGAGGACCTGCTTGAATTCAGGTATAGCGTTTTCAGAGGAGATTTGGCTACGCTTGGGCTCTTGCTTGAGAAGCGCGTCGATGTCCAGACCAGAAAGAGGTTTTTCGGTCTCGCGTTGACGCTTTCGTCCTTTTGTCTTCGGTGGAACTTAAATTTCATTAGCCTTGTGAAAGAGAGCTGGGTCTATAGTTGGTTTACCTTTCTTGACATCTGCAGCAGTCATCAGATTCTCTAGATCCTTTCTCGTGTTTTCCACGAGATCGTCATCCGGATGAGAAAATTTCGTCAGTCGTTCTGATGGCTCGAGGATTGGATCATTAGGATGAACGGCACGGTATCGTATTGCAGCTTGAATACGATGTAACAGGGGAGAGAAGGAGTGCTCTATTGGAAGACCCTCGATAATGTCGCTGATCATTCAAGTTAGCGGCGCTTCCTTGAAAACGGCAATCAACACATTACCCGTCATCATCTTTCAAGTCCATCTCCATGCTATCCACATACTGATCCATTGCTTTCTGGAGGTTATCATCAGGAAGATTGCGGTGCTCGGTGACAACTTTGCCGGATACAGTGACAACCTTGTCCAGCGGAGGGAAACGATAAGACCGAACGTCTTCAGCAAATGGCAGCTGGACTTCAAGCAGGCATTCATAGTCCCTGTCTATTGATGGTGCTAGAAGTACCACTGTCGGAGGTTTGTTTTCTTTGGTCACCAGCCGGGCGACGGCAAAGTTTGAAAGTTCAAATAGGGCGTGAATGAGAGAGGATAATGCTAGAGCAGCGATTTTTTCGCCTTTTGAAGGGATAATCACATTGACGTTTGACATGTGCAGATATCGATCGTACTAGAAGGTAAAAATACAGTCAGTTTCAGTAATGCGAACCTCATCATGTCGACATACCTTGTCATTGTTAATGAACCCGATGATTTCAAGACCTTCGAAAGTTTCGAGATTCGTGATGTTTTCTTCCGATTGACTGATGTGAACCGCCGTACGGCCATATTCATAGCCCTTCGCAAGATCCTCTCGCTCAACATCAACCTTGCCTCCCGGGGCAGACTTGTCGTTGATCTGGTATGTCCGTGATGTCCGTACAGCGGTTAAAGTGTCACCCCCTCCAGGAGCTTGAGATTGAGCAGGCCCCGCATCTTTCGCGTTATCTGCTCCGGACCTTAGAGCAAAGGAACTAGCAGAGGGAGGTTTCGCAGAGTAAGTTCTGTAAAAGCGCTCAACTGGGATACGTAAAGCAGTTTCGTATTTTGACGCATCTCCAAGCTGGAGATATCCTTTGAAGGACGCCATGCTTTTCGTAATTTTGATGCGAGGGATTTCCAACTCGGTGACAGCTTGCTCAAGTGTTCCATAGGCACCATCGCAATCTTCGACAAATTTCTGCAGAATCTCTTCATTTGCATGCTGTTACTTCGAGTTAGTATGGTCTTGCGCTTAAGGAAGAAGACGACAAATACCTTCCGTGGGTCTTTATCCTCTTCTTTGACTCCATAGTCCGGGTCATCGAAATCAGCCCCACTGGTATGGTCAGCATGAACAGAACGCTCGGGGGTGGCAATCACTTACATCACAGTCAACTTGATACTGTCCTCTTTGACCTTTTCCGTGATCTGTTCCAGTTCCTCTCCGTTGATGTAACCAGTGCCATTGGTTACCAAAACGATCTCTCGCTTATATTTGTTTTTCTTGCAGTACGAGTGTATCATTTGGATGGCAATCACAAGAGCCGAAATTGCTTTGGGGTTGTTAGACAGTATTCAAGCGGATAATCTCTGTAGAGTTCAGGCTACGTACCATCACCCCTGTTTGTGTTGCTTGGCACAAGTGCGTCTCGAAGCGTGCGAATATCAGGCATGAGAAGCCTTCAACATGTCAGCAAGCTTCCAATATTGGCGAAGGAATACATACTGGCCAATATTTTGTAACACCGATATATGTGAGAAGCTAGCCTCCTCTGCCAGTTCGTTTGATGTATCTGGAATATCAACAGTTAGACCCTGCTTTGTCGGCAGCAACGAGAGGTCTCACCATTAGATCGTAGGGCAACCACGCCAATAGTAAGAGTCTTGCGACCTGTCGCGACCTAATCGCAACTTTAGAAGCATGTTCAGTAGGCGGAAATGATTACTTACTGTAGTCGTTATCCGATCCCAAACATACTGCATACCCCATTCAAGATCTGAAATTGAGCGGCCATTGTGGTGTTCGCCCATCGACTTCCCGATGTCCACAATGTAGACTGTCGCTTCCTTATCGGCCATGGTTGATTGAAAAAGAAATCACAAAGGTCACGCAAGGATGAGAGCTGTCGACTTTATGAGGCAGAAGCAACAGGCAGACGCGTGATATTCCTGTTTGGGCCTAGCGCCAGACGCGTGCACATGACATCATATGACTTTGTGTGCATAAGGCGTGTGCGTGTGCATAACAATGAGCATAGCATTAATCCATGCGAAACGCGTAAATTGCGCCCTGTTGGGTGCGTGTCTATAATCGAGTCCGAGGTTGAAAGCTCACTGCAGGAGCATCTCCACCTCAAGACAACTCACCACAGAAAATAACCGTGCCATTCTTCGGCCAGTAGAGGACCGCAGCAAGCAAAATGACTGACCCTCGTCCTTACCATATCATCAGGTATGGCTTATCGAGAAACCGTGTAACGTCCCTTCTGAGAGACAGAGCTAACCTTACCCAAGTTACGGCACCCTGCTGGGTACACAGTTCTTCCAGGTAAGGCAGTCTTTACAAAGATGGCTTGTACTGGCTTTCTCCATAACAAAAATTAAAGCTAAGGTCGATCTAGTCTTTCGTCGGCGGTGTTATTGCATTCCGCGCCCTGCCGCGTCCCCAGTTTGCCAGCTTGCAAACTGCCATCTTCCCAGTCTACTTCTCACTCCAGACTGCGCTGCCCGTGGTAGTAGCCTTGACTGCCAGTAAAGGCGGCCAAGCTTTGGGGCTATCAGGTTTGACAGCCCCCGAGAATCGCATGGGAACTCTGGTGCCTCTGGCCACTGTTACCATTACTGGGCTGGTCAACCAGTTTGTGCTGCGCCCACTGACCGTGAACACCATGCGTGAGCGCAAACATCAAGGTGAGTGCATCAGAAATATTCCTAGAGCCTGTCACGGTCTGTACGCCCCCAAAACTAACATTTTCTCAAGAAACCCGTGATGGGAAGAAGAGCTACGACAAGGGCCCTCACTCGAAGGAAATGATCGCCTTGAACAAGAAGTTCGGCAGAATTCACGGTGTCTCCAGTCTTGTGAATCTGGTTAGCTTTATTGCTACCATTTACTACGGTGCCGTTCTGAGCAAGAAATTGCAGTGAGAAGACATAATGAGGAACATCATCGGTGTGTGACATCTCTGTGTTGGATAACATCATCTACATTGATAATCTAAATGGGAGTGATAAATGTGTCTATGATTATGCAGTTGATGATACCTATTTCAATTGTTTTGTGCAAATTCTTTGATATTGAACATAGTCCAGCTATTTCATAAATACAAAGCAGTAAACTTTGCATCAAAGGATACCGTTCCATAACTCAAAAGCATGAAAAACCATGGCTTCAATTAAAGCGAATTTATCTCTTCCAGCTTCCTGTACAACCAACCCTCTCTTGGGATATCACTCGATCTTAATTCGATACTGTGTCACCGATTTCAGCGAGACGCTCAGCCCCTTGATAGAAATTAGGCAGAGGCGCCAGCTTCTGTCGTAGGATCCAGACCCGGAAGTGCCAGATTGCATTCCTGATTTGGTATTTTGCATGCTTCCTGGTAGATATGGAGAAGACTTGGTCCAATTCCTCCAGGGTGAGAGCTAATGCGGAAGTTAGTTCTATTATCATTTTAGAAGGGAAAGTGAAACGCACCTTTTGTCTCGGGGACAAATAGCAGTACCAAAAACCAACCAATAACACACCAAGCAGCATACCAACCAAATGCGCCTTGGGGTTTGAAGGTGGCCAGTAGATTGGGCCATGTGAAAGACAGAATGAAGTTAAAGCACCATGTCGTTGCAGTGGCCCATGCCATGCCCACCTCTCGGACTTGCAGAGGGAAGGCTTCCGCGGAATATGTGAATGGGACTGGTCCTTCGCCCGGAGAGTAGAAGACCTCAAATAGATACATTCCCGTAGTCACCATCGCAATACGCTTATGGCCATCAGTATCACTTATCCAGAAAGAGAAACCTGACCAAAGAAGGAATATGGCCAAGAATGGGAACGTGAAAAGGAGAAGATTGCGACGGCCCCAGGTATCAATTGTGAAAACCGCAGGCAAAGCAAACACCCAATTCAGGATTCCAGTTCCCATGGATGCAAGCAGTGCACTGTTAAGACTGTATCCTGACTCCTGGAAAATAGTTGTCGAATAATAGGCAATCACATTGACACCGCAGAACTGCTGCATGAACATGACAATCCACGAAGCTAGAGTCGCACGGCGGTTGCGAGGAACAGTGAATAGCTCCATCACCATGGTGAAAAAGTTCTTCCCCTTGTTCATTTCTCGCTCCAACTGCACGCCGATGTAAGCATAGTAAAGATCCCGAGCTGCCTGTATCTCGGTAGGACGAAGGATCTTGAAGTTGGTGTATGCTTTTTGGATCTTATTGTGCTGGATGAGCCATCTGGGTGATTCTGGACAAAGATAGACCTGAGCACAGACAATCAAGGGAAGTACAACAGTAGATCCCAGCATCAGTCGCCAGCTCAAGTCATTGCCCACGCCGGCAAAGGCCACTCCCATGATATTCCCTAGCATAATACCAAACGCGGTCCATACCTGCCACATCATAACTAGCGCTCCTCGAATGGGCGCTGGAGAGCATTCGGCGGCATAAACTGGCACAGTTGAAGACTTGGAGCCGATTCCTAAGCCAAGCACAAATCGAGCAATGAACAAATTTACCCATGAGTTGCACACGCCTTCCCAGATTGAAGCGACTGCCGCAACAAAGCAGGAAATGAAGATAGTTCCCCGACGAGCAAAGTATCGATTCAAAGGCTCAGTGAGCCAGCAACCGAGAATAGCGCAAGCCAGATAAGGTGCACCAACGACAAGGCCAGTCAGGTTGTTGTTGCCCTCGATTCCGAATCTCTATTATCGTCGGTTAACCCTCCCGCTCCTCGTAGATACTCGCGTGAGTTGCTTATTCACCTTAAGGTATATCGCCTGCGCACCATTGTTTACCGTCTCATCCATTCCTTGCACGGCTGCTGAGATTGAGCACATAACTGAAAAAATACATAAATCGCATCAGTACATTTTTGTGGAAGCTATCTTGCGGCAGACAGGCTTACCCGTGAGGAAATACAGCTGCCATGGTTGACTCCATTTGTGCGTATGTTCGCGAACTAAAGCTTCCCTTTCGGACTCAGTGAGCTCTGGGAGTTTCGTCGCATTGGCAGGGTCTTGTGAAATGAGAGCTCCTTTCTTGAAGATCTCCAGGTCATCGAGCAGGTTGAACTCCGTGCAGAAATCTTCGACGTTCTTGAATAGTTGGTCGCGAGGGATATTCGCCAAAGGGTTCTCGAAAACCGCATTCAAGTTCTCCTGTCCTCGACCTTCTAGATCCGTAATAGGAACTTCCTTCTTTTCATTATGAGTATAAGTAGGGGGTGGACTTTCGTCCTTGCCCGTCTTTTCGACAGGCTCCACAATCTCGCCCTCCTTCATAGTGGTAGATAATTGCCGGGTTCAAGATATCCAAATACCGCCTCAATCAGACCAGGAAGACAGAAGCGAGCCTCGCTAGTTTCAGAATGCGGGGAAGTCTTCACACTGCAGACAAACAGTTGAGTCGGCGCGGGGAGGGGGGCAAGCTTGCTTTTAAACCTCAATTATGGGCAATCTAATACTAGAACAGATCTGACATCTTACGTACAGTCAGACTAAGCTGAAAAGAGCCAGTGACTTGCTTTTCTTTCATGGTTTCGGGTTTGCTCAACGCTATTTTATGCGGTATACGCCGCGACGAATAGTAGACGACTTGGATCCCTGTCTTGTGGGGGCCAACGCTGCAACCCGCGTTGCTTTCCCTTGAGGGGCTCCTTGTTTGAGCCACTCTGATGATTGGCCTAGTCATGAGCCGACTGAGCCGATAAAGCAAGCGAGCCATGGACGTGCTCTTGTCATCGGGGGTATTCTCACTGCGGAGTCCAGCAAATCCGGGGGTGGACCGTATAATAGTGGGCCGTGGAGAAGACGGATCCCGCGATACGGTGGGTCGACAACTTCGGCCACTGACGCCAATGGGAGCAAGGGTCGACTTCCTAAATACGGGCTCTTTCCGCTTGAACCCCGAATATCCTGGTCAGAAACGAGTTCTCTGGCAATGATCATCGCTGGTCGGACCTATCATCCTTTTGCGCGGCGACCAAGACGCACCTCGGCCATGGCGATCGTCCAATAGGTGTTCAGCCATGCCACCGACTCGACGGTTTTCAAGAGGAAGAAGCCTGACTTGGCCATTATTATTCACGCGCCACTGACGAGCAGGCGTTAGGCAGATCAGCACCTAAGCCTTACTGTTCCAGAAAGCTTTGGGCTACAGCAGTCACCCCCAAGACAATGGTGGCGTCGGTGGTGCTTCTTCCCCCAGCGCCTCCCGTACAGGGCGTCGCATCCGAGAATCCCATTGAAGCCTTCGCTGACAGCAGCTCTGGGGGAGACTTTCTTCGTGGAGATGGGTCATCCCAATCATGCAGCCACCCTACGCACGGCTTCACGCACTGTGTCTTTATGAACGCACAGACATCGTTACCGCGTTGATTGACATGGTGGGCGCTGGCCATCTACGGAGAGTACTCCGAGAAGGATTCAGGCTAAATATATTAGTCCCCAAATCAAGTCCAATACCGAGAATCTAATGATGTTGCAAAAGTCTAGCGAGAAGCCTCCCAGCCTCCCTCGCCATATATGAATACTTCGGCCTCTACGCCTATAAGAATTGCGTATTAACGCCTGTATTGCGAGATAGGTGCATCGCCCCCAGAAAATAAGTCATGCAGGGGGCCGCAAAGAACTAATTCTTCAAGACTTGTACCAATCATATAGTTCCGCCCCCAGGTAGCAGACCCAAATATCATGTCCCGAAGGTACCAAGAACATTCAACTGTGGCTTTGGTTATCCTTCTGAAGCTTCCAGGTCTACCAAGTGCCAGTCTTATTGGATTCCTTTCCCTAGAATAAATCCGGCGCTTCATGTGGTGGACATTGAGAAAAGGCTGAGCTGTGGCGCACGAATCAATAAAACGTTTTTCTTCCCGGGCTTCTTTTCTTCTGTGGCGTCTCTTCTATCTTCATTGTCGAGGTGCTCTAATGTTTGCCATTGTTACTTCTAGAAATATCTCTCGGGCAGAAATAAGAGCTCTGTACAAAGGAACGAAACAAATTTTAGCACTACAAAGCGACAACGCGATCAGAGCCGCTTTGTTGACTATCAAAACATACACTTTCGATTTGACCAAAGCTTTTATTTCCATCATTTGAAAGAAGACATAAATCTCGCGCCTTTATAATCAAGCTTCCCCGCATGCTTCTTAAAGTAAAAACTACAATCGAGTCACAGCTCAGACATCCCGAGGTCAACTCTAGACATCATTCGATTACATACAGCTTCTTGCCATTGCAAACCCACAACACCGCACTAAACACTTTAAGATTGGAGAGCAATTCTCGAAAAAAAAAAATAAAAAATTAAAAAGAATTCATCATGCATTTCCTTCTTCCTATTTTTGTCTTCATAACAGCGAGTCTACTTGGGATCTATTCTGATACTATGTACCTGGATCCAAGAGTATTCGGTGACCTTTGGACGCGCTCAATCGACGCTACCAAGGAAGCTGTCACCGTTGCTCCTGTTTCCAGCTGGAGCTTGCCTTCTTTCCGAATTTTCTCCGCATCCCTATACAACAAGTCTGTTGCAGTCAATCTCTCCGATATTAAGGTTGAGAATCTTACTGGTGCCCATCTTGCCGCTGAGACTTATGGCGAGGCTGCACGGAATAACATCAATGTAGAGAGTAGAAGTATCTTGATGCAAGGATTTTCTCTCCCATTTACCAAACCTCACTTTTCTTCGACTTGGTTTATCCCAGATGTGACCAAATATCGCATTTTTGACAACAACTTTCGATTGACTGTAGCGTCAAAGTTTAAATTGGCTATGAATGTCATCACGGTATGTGTTCTCCCTTCTCTTAATCATCCTTTCTATTTGTGGGTAGATGAACAACTTTTGAAGCTTTTTTCTAACTTGGTACAGAAATTGGAAAGATACAGATTCGTTTTGTCGCATCCCATTGCTTCTCTTCTCATAGTTCTGTCCGTGATACTTTGTATCGGTACCACGATCATGTTCATTCTGAATCCATGGGTTCTGGATACATTCAAGAAGTATTTCACATTTGGCTCAAACGCCGAAGAACCTATAGACGAAGCAGATATCGAATTCGAGGATACCGAAAGCGATGAGATTCTTACAGACGTGGAGACCGACTACGATGAAGAAACATTTATAGACGAATACTATATCGATGACTCAAATACTAGTGAGTTACAATCTGATCTCGAAATAGACACAAAAGACGTAGAAGGGTCTGTCTATGGGCTCTCGCCTGAATTAGATGAAGCTGGGTCTATAGCAGGAGAAGGAGAGAGCGTATCCAATTCAGTACTCGAGTCTGGATATGAGGATGAAGAAGTTCTCATTGAGTCTGCACCAATGCCTAAGCATCAAAGATCCGAGCCATCCACCGAGCCTGTTTCAAGTCCAGGGTCTGCTATTCTCCAGATGGAGAGCTCTGTGCAGCCGCATCGAGAAATCCCATTACCGAATGGACCAGCTCCAGCCCCAGCGAGAGTCCCAGCTCCAGCCCCAGCTCCAGCCCCAGCGAGAGTCCCATCGAGATCCCAAGCGAGGACTCCAGCAAGACTCCAGCGAGAATCCCGACGAGAAATCCAAGAAGAAATCCAAATGGCCCTCGAGCAAGAAGCAAGAGTCCCACAGAATGCGCCTGTAGTGAGACGAAATGCAGCACCTCCTCGAACATTGCATAAGACAAGACCACTAAAGAAACACCTAAAAGTAAGTTGCCTCACTGAATTTCCCCAAAGCTTCTATACTGACTGAATCAGGATCCTAAGCAAAACCGCATAATGATGCCTAAGCAAACCCGCAGTATTATGCAACCCCAGGGGCGGCGATCATAGTAGATCCAACGATGACACACGACTAAAAGCCCCACGCAACAGATCCAAAGGACTAGAATTGGAATGAATCATAATGTCCCTGGGATCCAAAGAAGTTTCTGAGAACCGCACCGTGCTGTCTCATTTTGACCTGCAGGTTTCGGAGGCCAGCGTGACGAAGGCTTCGCTTGGAAGAGGTCTCAGCAGAAGCCCCCAACCCAAAAACAAAGTCAAGCTCCTAGGCTTGAACAAAGAATCAATTCCAATATCAATGAGCCCGCCTTCTCATCTAGTTTTTCAGAGCAAGAAAGTATGTTTGTAGAATGAAGTCTTAAGACCGCAATGCATATCACATCTCAGGCGTTAAAAAGTACTGGAAAAGTAAGTCTTTGGGAATTTTCAATATTATTAGCATTTTCATTGATTTTTATGATTTTGCAATTGTTACTTTTTATTCGAGTTGAAGTATTTGAGACTTATTATCACTGCATGAACTGCTAACTATTATACTTTTTTGAAAAGAAAAAAAAGAAGAAGAAGAAAAGAAAACGATCACTAGTATTTATTTTGAGTACTCAGCGTAGCTAATGTAGAGCATAGAACCTAGAGTGCTTCTTTGATAATCTTCTTACCATTAAACCGGTTACTGGGCGCCAATTTATGCCCTTCTTGTCACATGCCACGTAGCTAGATGCTCTTATCAGACGGGATAACAGGCGTGGTGATATCAGTACGAAGCGCAACAAGTTTACTGATAGTAATAATTGGAATTATCCTATCTCCATGCGAGCACTATGACGCTTCCTCCACAAGATACTTTCGGCAGGCAGTCTTCAACATCTCAATGCGCCGCTGTGTATGTATGAACACCTCACGGTACATGTCCAGACTTTGTTGGACAACGTCCTGGCGAGTTTTCGTACCCGAGCAGATTTCGAGCATCCGTAGTTCCATTTCTTTCCGTAAGAAGGGCTTGCTGAGAGATATGCTGTTTGGAAGGCCTGCTACAACATTGTCGTATCCCTCCACGAGCGCGACGCCGAGTCGGGTCGGGATGAGCTCTTCTACCGCGCTGCGCCCGCTTCCACGTTTGTTTACAACAACGTATTCTCGCTCTTTGATTTTAGCGATGTGTTCAGCCATAGTTGCATCGGTCCCAATGCCATTAGCGTCCATAAGACCAATGAGTTCGGGTTCTGTGAGGTAGCTAGGGGCAGTGGTCTTGCCCTCGGCGATGTTGGCCTCTGTGGGCTCGAGAAGCTCTCCTCGTTCAAAATTTGGGAGCTGTTGACTGCTTTCCCATTTGTCGTAAACATAAACATCAAGGTAATTTCGTTCCAGCACAATCAAGCCGTTGGCATGGAAAATCTCCTCGCCGTATTGTATTTCGATTTCTGTGCCTTGTCCTTTTGCATCCTCTGAGCAGCAGGCAAGGAAGCGCCGTGTAACGAATTCATAAACCTTCTTTTCATTTGCATTCAACGAGCTCGGCGAGACCCAACTGACTGGGTGAATTGGCGGATGAGCTTTGTCATTATGGCGACCAGATCGAGGGGTTCTAAACTTTCCGTCTATGAGACTAAAAGAAAGTGTTAATAAATCGAGTTAATAAAATCATCGAGGAAGCGATAGACTCACTCTCGAGCGTACTGCCCCCATGAGCTATCAGGAAATTGCTTTTCGACTAATTTTTTCAAGTCGATCGCCTTGTCGAATTGGTCTGTTTCTGTTCGTGGATAGCTGATAAAACCTTTGGTATATAGTGCCTCGGCCACTTTCATGATCGTCTGACTGTCCATTCGCAGGTATCGACTGCCCATCATTTGAAGATCGACTGTTGTTAGAGGCAAAGGCCGCCATTTGCTCTTCGGTTTCTGATTCACCTTGGTGACTTTTGCTTCTTTTGCAGCCAGGCATCTCTCAAGCATCATCGTCACAGCGGCACGATCAAAAAGATGGACTCGGTTCCACAGAAAGTTTACCTTCTTGCCCTCTCGCTGGATCATGACTTTAAGACTCCAGAAGGTTTCTGGCTTGAAGTTCTTGACCCGTAGATACCTATCCACCACAAATCCCAAAGTTGGGAACTGGCAAGATCCTAGCAGACGTCAGTGTACGAAAATATCTGCAAGCCAGAAATTGGGCCATACCATAGCTGATGACTTTTTCTTTTAGGACTGCCACCACCGCTTGCAGTTGTAGCGTTTGTAATCGAGTAAAAGCAGCACCGATGCGAAGATCGAGCTCAATTCTAGCCGCAACTGCATTTGCTTGATATTCATCAAGTTCCATCGGTTCACGAGCGGCACGGAGGACGTGACTATGGTGAATCCATCAGTGGCCGGCTCGGGTCTTTTTCAAAACAAACACTCACGCTCTTTCTGTATTGCTGAACTTTGCTCTTTTGACTTCAATGCGGTTATTCCCACTTTTGGCCTGATTGCGGACTTCTGACCCGATATGCTCTCCTTCACGATCACAATCGGTCCAAATAAACAGAGCTTTGCTGTACCTGGCCTGGCTCCGAATGTTTTCTGCGATTGGTAGTTTGTCCTACATGAAAATTCAGTCGTCTATCCCACTTCGAATTTTCGTGCTCATGACCTTATCAACGTCTTCCTTGACGGGGGCTTCGAACAACGCCCCTGGTGGGCATGAGAGCCATCCTTTGTATTGGCGCTCGAAATCTAGACCGGTAAGATGGCCCAGTACGCTGGTCATGGTCACCGAGCAGTTGCCCCACGGTTCACCAAAATTGAAGTCAAACTCATAGTTTTTGACATATTGATTGCCTCGAATTGCATGCTATTTCACAATTAGCAATGCAGGTCTTCGCGTCCCCGAGCCTCTTACTGTTTGAAAAGAACCGCCGGACAAATGCGTAGCCACAGCGCGAGCAATGGCAGGTTTCTCTGCTACACAAAGGATTTTGCGAGCCATGATGGGCTCAACACGATCAAACCGCGATCATCCATGAGACGGAGGAAAGTGATTGCTCACGCGCAGTCGAGCACACACTTTGGGACGCGAGGCGGATGTTGAGGCCTTGGTGCCTGAGAAATGATTGTTGCCTGAGGCACCAACAAAGAAGGTGCGCGCTAAGCCGAATCGAGAAAAACAAAACATAGCCAGCGCAAACCCCCGATCGTCAGGCTCGACTCGACTCGACTATTTATTTCTTCTTTCTCACTTTCCCATGCTGCTGTTTATATAGATTCTGCTTGGAAAATGTCGAACCTCCCTCTACCCGCCATCGGGTCCCTCGCGGATGCCACTTCCTTTCAGCACACCGTTCTTCCCTACCTTGCCCAGCTTGAGTGGCTCCCCGCTAGCTTGCATGAGGCGGGTCGTGACGTCGAGAGCTTGAAAGCTGTCTATCTTGCCACCAACCCCTTGGTGTCGGCGCTTGGACTGAGCGGCGTCCTCGCTGCGCTATTCTTCCTGGCTGCAGAGATTAACCGCAACTATTCTCAAGTGGACCGTTTCTGGAGCATCCTGCCCACCATTTACAATGTACATTTCGCCATTTGGGCACGTTTGGCCGGAATTCGCACGCAGAGTTTGGATACCATCGCTGTCATCAGCGTAATTTGGAGTGTATGTCTACCCCATCAAGTGTAATGCGCGACCGTCCGATGTACTAATAGGAGCTGATCCATAGGTACGCTTGACTTACAACTACTGGCGCAAAGGCGGTTACTCGATCGGATCGGAAGATTATCGCTGGGAGATTTTGAAGGCGAAGGTCAACAACACTTTCATCTTCACAATCTTCAACCTCGGCTTCATCGCTATTGCGCAAAACATTCTCCTCCTGGCCATCACCGCCCCAACCTACGTCTTCTTGCTCCTCGCGCAAAGCCAGGACCCCGAGATCTTTGGCCTCCCTGATCTGGCCATCTCTCGCGCGATCTTCTTTTTCATCGTGGTGGAATACTTTGCCGATCAACAACAGTGGGATTACCAGACCGCCAAGCACGATTACCTGAAGAACGACCGCATCCTTCCAGATGCGCACAAGGACAACTTCACTGCTGAAGACCTCGAGCGTGGCTTCGCGGTTAGTGGTCTCTGGTCATGGTCTCGCCACCCCAACTTTGTTTGCGAGCAGGCTGTCTGGTTGGGATTCTACCTGTGGGCTGCCTACCGCACTGAGAACTACTTCCAGTGGACCGGCCTCGGCGCTGTCGGCTACCTCCTCATTTTCCAGGGTAGCACCCGTCTGACTGAGGCTATCAGCGCTGCCAAGTATCCTGAGTATATCGAGTATCAAGCTCGTGTTGGTCGCTTCCTTCCCCGCCTGTCTGCGGAGGCCAACACCAAGCCCAGCAAAAAGAAGACTGCTGCCATTGATGGCGCTGAGTCGAAGAAGAGCAAATAAAGGTTGACAATAACGGGAACCTTCTTTTAATATTTGGGTGAGTTTATCTATGGAACTCTATTTAGGTGTGTGTGTGGATTTACTGCTTGGTTGAGTTATTTTTTGGGGATATCCAGGTTTTCTTAAAGTTTAAAGTACTTGAGCAGTATAATGCTAGATATATGTTTTTTGTTCCAATACATTTTCATGTTTCTAAATGAACGGATCAAAGCTCTGCGCCGGATAAAACGGCATTGCATTGCAACGTCATCGCACTTGAATATGAGGTGTAGCTCAACCCGCACGCTGAGGCATTTTAGCAGCACTATCTTACCCGTGCGCGCCTTGAAAACTTCTAAGCTTGAGAGGTCCCAGCTGGGCGGTATTTCTGAGATCGTATATTCACTTGTGACTATTTTCCTAAACGCAAGAATATATGTTCCTATTGCAAAATGGCCCCAAGCAAAATGAAGTCGAATCCAAGCAGAGAGGTTCCCGCATGCTTCACAGATACACACGGGGTGATTACCTCAACCATGAACGACCTCCCAGGCTACGAAATCAAAGAGATATTCGGCACAGTCTATGGAATCACAGTCCGAACCCGGAATTGGGGAGCCGACCTGGGAGCTGTTGTGCGATCCGCCGTCGGAGGTGAGATCCGATTCTTCACCAATCTGATGTATACTTCGCGCGAAGAGGCTTTGGAAAGGCTTGTGGGGGAGTGCATGGGTAGAGGTGGCAACGCGATTATCGCACTGCGTTTTGATGTTGCAAGCTTTGGGGCTTGCTCGCAGATTTGTGCCTATGGAACAGCTTGCTTCGTTGAGAAAATGGAGGCCAAATGAACGTTGGCATGGAACATTGGAACATCCTACTCCCCCCAGCCGCTGAGGAGCACCATATTTTCTGGGGTCTAGGAATCTTTGGAGTAGAGGGAAAAAAGAAAAGAGGACAAGGAAAAAGAAGGGGGGGGGGGGGTTTATACTACTTTTTTTCGGATGCAGTGGAAGGCGCAGAGAGATAAACTTTGTCGCTCTTTCCAAGGTTGCATTCGTTATGGGTGTAGGGAGGCAGGTGCAGAATGGGCTAAAGCACAACTACATTTTCCAAAAGAGTCAAGATCATAGTATACATTATCACTCAAGATGGTACACGGCCTTCAAGGAAGGCCTTTGGAAAAGAAACGTTGGACAGTTTCTTCGTAGTTAGTGCAACACGCCAGAAACAACAGGGGAGATTTATAGGGAGAAGGTTCTTGACACTGAGTACTGAGGGGGGAGTAAGGCGGCGACAAAAAAAAAGAAAATTTGAAATGCAAGTCCATAAGTACACAGAAAATGAGAAGAAAGAGACGACCGCGATGGTATCATACTCCGACCAAGATTGGCATGAGGGCCATCCGAGAATGCAGTACAATCAGTACAGGGTATAAATTCTAAGGACCTATCATTCAAGGAATTGGAGTCTGGTCTCGGCCATCTTTGCCAGAGGTATCCTCAGGATCTTGAGGTGAAGGGGGCGCGATAGTCGCACCATGTGTGTTGTTGAAGTATTTGGAAAACTCGTTGGGCTCCTCAACTGGGCGTGGACCCAATAGGCGGACCATGTCATCACGGCTCAGGACCTCCTTAGAGAGCAGTTCCTCAGCGACAAGGCGAACCTCCTTGTGCTTTTCACTGAGAAGATCGCGACACTGCTTGTAGGCTTCGTCGATGATACGTCGAACCTCAAGATCGATGTTGCGAGCAGTCTCTTCGGAGAAAGGCTTCATGTACTGCTGCGTGGTCGATTCCTCGTAGTAGACGAAGCCAACCTTCTTCGACATACCATACTTGGTTACCATCATAGTAGCCATCTGGGTACACTTG
Source organism: Tympanopsis confertula (assembly GCA_026745395.1). Taxonomy (NCBI): domain Eukaryota; kingdom Fungi; phylum Ascomycota; class Sordariomycetes; order Coronophorales; family Scortechiniaceae; genus Tympanopsis; species Tympanopsis confertula. The sequence continues at coordinate 31,102 of JAOYNU010074847.1, read as the reverse complement.
TTGAAATCATCAGAAGCACCGCTGCTGACAGTCTCGAAGTGGAGCTCTTCACTGACACGACCACCAAGAGTCATGGCGATGCGGTCCATGAGCTGGTTGGTGTTCATCAAGTAAGTATCACCCCGAGCAGGGAGATACTGAGCGTAACCGAGAGCACCCGAGCCACGAGGGATAATAGACACCTTGAGCAGAGGATCGGCCCACTTGAAGTACCACCCACAAATAGCGTGGCCGGCTTCGTGGTAGGCAACAGTGCGCTTCTCTTCGGGAGAAAGGACGAGCGATTTCTTCTCTAGGCCAGCAATGACACGCTCAATTGCCTGCTCGAAATGTCTCATCACGACCTTGTCCGCATTCTCACGCGCAGCTAAAAAGAAGTTAGAAAACAATATCAGACAAGGACTTTCGAAAACTGTAGCTTACCAACAAGAGCTGCCTCGTTAACACAGTTGGCAATGTCAGCTCCCGCGAATCCTGGAGTCAAAGCAGAGAGTCTACCCTCCAAATATTCAAGATTCTCGTCGGTGACAATCTTCTTCAAGTGGACACGGAAGATTTGCTTTCGGCCATCAATGGTAGGCGCATCGATGGAAATGTGGCGATCGAAACGGCCAGGACGCATGAGAGCCTTGTCAAGGACGTCGGCACGGTTGGTACCAGCCAAGACAACAACTTGCTCGGAAGTGTTGAAACCGTCCATCTCGGTCAAAATTTGATTGAGGGTGCTCTCACGCTCATCATTACCTCCGCCGTAGTTGTTCTTACCTCGGGCTTTACCGATAGCATCAATCTCATCAATGAAGATGATACAAGGGGTATTCTTCCGAGCGTTGGCGAACAGATCACGGACACGGGATGGACCGACACCGACGAACATCTCAACGAACTCGGAACCACTGACACTGAAGAAGGGCACGCCAGACTCACCGGCAGTAGCCTTCGCTAGAAGAGTCTTACCGGTACCTGGAGGACCAGAGAGGATGGCACCACGAGGGATTTTGGCACCGAGTCTTTGGAACCGCTCGGGTTGCTGAAGGAAGCTGACGAATTCCATAATCTCAACCTTGGCCTCGTCCATACCTGCGACATCAGAGAACTTGACCTTAATGTCGCTCTCATGGTTGAACTTCTTGGCGCGGCTCTTGCCAATGCCGAAAATTCCACTCTGGCCACCTGCGCCGCCGCCAGCACGACGAGAAGCCCAGAAGATACCAGCAAATATAAGCAAGGTAGGAGCAAATGATAACAAAGCGTTGCCCCAGGGGACTTCGTCCACGTAGGCAACAGGGATTCTCTCGTTGCTTGGAATTCCCAGTTCCCGTTGAGCGTCCTCAAGCTTCCTCTCGAAGGCATCAACAGAGCCAATGCTAAAAGACACAGACGATACAGGCTGGCCGTTCCCATCGGGATACTCCCCGACCGAAACCTCACGTCGCATATCAACCCGAACCCTGCTGCGGTTCAGAACCGTCAACTTCTCGACAAGGCCCTTGTTCAGGAGTTTTGATCGGAATTCCTCCCATGTAATTTCTTGGCTGCCGCCTTCACCGGGGAAGAAGCTTCGGTAGATATAATACGAGACGAGTGCAGTGATGAAAAAGGAAGTGGGATCGAGTTTGAATTCGAACACTCGAGCGCCAGGTGGGAGACCATGTTGTTGTTTCTTCTTTTGCTCTTGTTCCTTCTGTTTCCGGAGTTCTTCACGCACACGAGCTTCTTCGTCATCTTTGGGCTCCTTTTCTCCGTTTTCCTTTTGCTCGGGCTGTTCGCGTTCTTTCTCCGCTGCCTTGAGATCTTTCTTCGCTGCCTCGAAATCGTTTTCTATTTTGTCGGAGCGAGCTTTTTCCTCCTCCCGAAGCTCCTTGTCGATCTGCTCATTAGAAAATTTCAGGACAAACCGCACCATCCGCATATGATCCATCAATGACGCGGGCTGCTGTCTGTCAAGGTAGGGCTTGATTTCCTCAGCAATTCCCTCCCGCATCATCTGCTTCCGCGCCGTTTGAATCAAATGATGCTGAGACTCCGGGGCGATCTGTTCGAGTCGCTTCACGAATTCGTCGAGGCTTTTCTGTTCCTGCGGACTCAAGATCGACTCCGGCTTGGAGCCCCCGGATTTGTTGCTCGGGGGCTTCGGACCGCCGGAGCCATTGGTGGCATATGTTCGCACGCGATGGGATGTGATGAAAGAGGAGAGGCTTGAGGGAGACGTCCGCGCAACTCCGAAACCCGGTCGAGTTATGGAAAGTGTGGCTCTCCTCGAGATGCGAGCAAGGTTGCCTGGCCTTCGGAGGAGGGTGGCCATGGTCGAGGAAAGGAGAGCCCCAAGGGCTGACAAGGCGGGAGAGGAGGGTGATCAATCGAGGGGAGGGCGAATGAACACCTAGATGCGGTCCATCAAAAGGTGTGACGGTGTGAAGCTGCAGAGCTCCGGCCAGTTTCGGCTCGGGAGAATTTGCGCCTCCGGTGCTGAGTCATCAGTCATCGGAACGCTTTCGAAAGGGATGGACTCGACTTGACCTGACCGTTACTTATACTTGTTTTTCTTTTCTCTTAGTATACTTAATGGAATATTTCTCTTTGGAAATTAGAATTTTCAATTGAGTGCATCCTCGGATTAGGTTGATTGCAGGAAGCTCGTGGGCTCAGAAGTACAGGTTATGTTATGATTAGCATGGGTCGGAGGTAGTAAGGATCAACGTTCTTGACATGCAACATTTCTTGAAGTGCTAGTACAGTCAAAATCGAAAACGCTACTTGAATGTATATTGGAAGTCTTATTCCCACTCATCGCCGTTTAATTTTCATCACAGAATGCTCGTCAATATACAGATAAGGGGAGATATGTATGACACGAAGTATAGAAATATCAGGAGAGGAGAAAACGCCTTGACCAGCTGCATGATCAATTCCAACATCCGCCCTGTTGAACGCCGTTTGTAATTCAAGAAATCTAGGCAAAACGCCCGTAGACAGAGGTCTTATTTTGCTTTTCCCGCTCGATGTTTCATTCAAGATTGGAGGTCATTATTGCAAAGGGGGGTTACCATTTGGTCCACCTCCAGCGTCGAAGACAGGAAAATTGGATGACATGTCAGCCCAGTCCCATTCAATTGTCATCGGCATCTGCCACAAGTCCTGGGGAACGAATGGCTGTTGAAATGGCGAAATATTGGGACTGGTCGAAGTAAAGGGCTGTTCGCCAAATCCAACATTACCCATTTGGTTTGGGCTCAGCATTTCTGCAAAGTCCTGGCCTGTGGGCATCCCTTGAACGTTGCTTGGAAGGTCGCCTGGGACAGTATTGATAGGCGGAGGGTCGGCACCAAATGCGCGTGGCGTAGGCATCGCTGTAGCATCATTGGTGAACCTTGAGGGTGAGAAAGGTAATGTGGTGGAGGGTCCTTGAGGATTGGCGTTAGATGGGGATGAAGCGGCCTGGTCCTGGCCAGGCGCCCCTGAAGCTGCGTCGTCAGCAGCGGTCTTCCGCTTCTTGCGTGCGTGGGACTCTTTCTCATTCTTATCAAGGACAACTTTGGCGATTCTTTCAAATTCTCCACAGAGGGAAAGCATCCGCTTGATACTCCCGTTGGACTCATCGGAGACCAGTGTTGAAAGGAAATTGACCACTACATTCATGAGCTTGACGTCGGAACGAGCTCGAGCATCGTTAGGATTCTGGAGAATATTGGCGAAGAGAGTGACCAGAGCAGACACTGGGTAGTAGATGATTAACCTGTCAATTGGTAAGCGAATGCCTAAATAATTCATGAAAACAAGCTAGCAGATTGAACTCACCAGACACAAGCAAAGTCGCCTTGTGGAATGTACTTGATCAGGTTAATCGACGCCCTTGCTGCAGTCACGCAAAGGACGGCAGAAAGGAACACCCGCGGATTCAAAGGCCGAGCATTGAGTCCTTGGATGGCATAATTTGATAACCTGCTAGTCCAATATCCATGATGAACAGACATGCGATGGATTGTGGTCAAACAATTGTAGTATGCGAAATGAAGAACGACAACGTGAAGAATCAAGGGGGCATGAGTAGCTTGAATTTCATACTCAGGTCGGAAATCGGTAGGGATATTCTCCTTCCAATCTTCAAGCTCCCTATCAAGATCACCGATGGTGTTGAGAAGTTCGCCGTCGGACTGCCGGGATGCCTTCGCCGAGTAGAGCCTCTTGTAGACTCTGCTTTCGATCGTGGCAAACTCACAAAGAGACCTGAAAAGGTTGAATTTACCCCTGCCATCTGCGAGAGGAACATTGCCAACGTTATCTGGCGGGTCCTCGCTAGGAAGCTCGACATTCATATCGTCATCATCTTGGACTGGCGGTCGTCCGGACCGGAGGCAAATACTGTAGATATTAGCTTGATTCTTTTTCTCCAGATTGATTTGTTCTTACTCTTTATCAAGGCAATATGCGACCCAGAACACCCGTTTCCTTTGCTCTACCTCGACTGGATTCAAACCAAAGCTTGATCCCTTCTTGTGTAATCCAATACTGTGTGAGAGGCGAATAGCCGCGGCGACCAAGAAGAACGCAGGCTGAGGGTTGGGAGTCCCTTGTAAGAAAAGTGACATGCCCAGAAGTGCTTGAACACTTAGAAGATCAGTGTTCCGCATAGTTAACTCTGTCAGAACGCCCATAGCATTTTTCAAATATAGCCAGGCTTTCTTATCCTCCTCTTGGGGCACCAAATTGCTCATGACACGCAGTCGGTGGGAGATAGCTAGCACAACATTGATACTAGCCCACCAGCCAGAGCCCTCGTATGGATCCCGGGAATATTGCTTATCCACCAGGTGCATGAAAGTAGCCTCGTGGAACAACGGAAACATGCAATTGAAATTCTCGAAGAAATCCTTGAACAAAGAAAGGGCCTCTTCCTTTGGCGGTAATGGCTTGAAAACGCGGCGAGCGAAAATATCGCTGAAGATTTCCGGTTTCCAGTACATCCATTTGTTATCATCGACGTAGGCTGATGAGATCATTTCTTGGAAAGAGTTGTCTCCAGTTTTCTCATTGACCCATTGGACGCCCTTTGGCGAAAATATGGAGAATCCGGATGAAGAGCCTAGAATGGAACGATCAATGCAAGTCATTTAAACCCATGCATGGAGATTTTCCTACCGATATATCGTGTCTCCCCACAGTTGTTGGTGACCAATGAGCACATCATGTCCGATAAGCCTTCTACTTCTCCTTCGGACTCTCGCTGTGATTCGGGGGACGTGGCAGCGGTATGGGGACTGGACTGTGAATCCATGCGAGGAGTGGTATTGTGAGAGGTTGCCGTAGGTTGCTGGGTTGCACTCGGGGGAGGAAGTTTGGTCGCATGTTTCGCCGCGTTGAAAGCGCTTGTTCGATCAGCCAGTCGTTTTTCAAGCGTACCCAAGTCTGTCTTTCCATTGTCCTCCTCGGTCAAAAGGCCTGATAACCTCAGAAGAGACTCCATACGACCAAGTCTATTCTCTAGACCTTCGATATATTTTGCTCTGCATACTCTCCGTCAGCACGGTGCGAATCAAGAAAGTTAAAACGACCTATAAAATCGCGATATAAGATTAGGCCAAACCTACCCTTTGGGTGGATTCCGCTTCTTCTCCACCTGTGTAAAGACACAATCTGTCTTGTAGTTAAGACAATGTGAGCATTTTGGCATTTTGCCGTCGCACTTTATCTTTTTCTTGCGGCACATATCGCATGCCTAAAGCCAGATAGCACTGCAGTTAGTGATCGCGTAGGACCTCAAGCGATATGGAGAACAGTCAGCGTACCCGCGCAATTCGACGTCGCTTTGCGTCATTGGCGTCGTTCGCATCGTTAACATCGTCGCCCATGCCTGACCCCTCGTCAGGGTACATGGCACCTGCAGAAAGACCGGAGACAGAGCCGTCATGTGAAAAGCCGCCGAAGAGCTGCTGCTGGTTCATCATCATGGGCTGACCAGGCATTCCAAAGCCAACATCGTCAAAGCCCTGATCGTCATTCGCCATCCCGTCCATCTTCCCCTGGCTATCGATTGTTGCTTGTGTATCTTGTGCGCTGCGGACTTTTCTCGTCGGCGTTCGGGGATCCGCGGGGTGGAGCAAGAGAAGGCGGGATAAAGTCAGACAAAGCTGCGGGGCCCAACGTCACGAACAGGAGCTTCTGCCGCAGCTTCACCTGATGTTGAAGTTCAGGAAAGGGGACTTAGTTGGAAGCCCGATAGCGCATTCGAGGGGAGGAGCTTGGAGAGCCACGATTGGCGAGGGAAACCGAAAGCGAGAGACCGTTTTTTTAACTCCGGGGAATTTTTAGGTCATCCGCTGAGTCAACCATGTAGAGGGTTTGCGAGAACGAGCAGGAGAGACATTGAGATTTCCAAGACTCAGGATGAAGACGTATGAATCATAACCCACTGCTGCCTTGGGTGCGCACAAAGTCTACAAGCGGAGGCATGGAAATCCGATCCCGCGTCTGTGGCTGCGCGATCTGATGGTCCGGTCTTTCGTCCGCTCTCGAGCTTATAGGGGCTCTAGTTACCTATTGAGCCCTCGGATCGCTCTCGGATGACCTGGAAAGTAAGCCTGACTTTTCAAGGCATCTATTGTTTACCCCAGATCCCCGACTACAGCTAATCTCATCCTCCTGCAAGGCCCCGAATCCTGGGGTGATGTGACTGTCCCGACTTTACACTTTGGAACGGGCACCCTTTACGGCACGCATGCTTGCCTCGAAGCAGCAGAGATCGGCAGTCAACTGGGGGATTGCGTAGTGCTTGCTTCTCTGCTTTAACTAAATCGGGCTTTACGAGATGCGGTAGCTCACGACTCTGACTTACTCTACTTTTCGAGACTTCGCCCTCGCAGGAGAGGCCTATATCCATAGATCATAGCTGATAGTTATACATTGTACATTTAATATGAGAGGAGTGGCGATCTCGTGAACATATATCACAGGTATGTGTAGAATACAATCAGTGCAAGACTTTGACATCTCGATCTGATAAAAGATCAACCAAAAACGCCACGCTATGCCTAAAACATGGCCTTGCCGTCGCGTTTGCGAACCGCTACCGGGAGATTCCGAACACCCAGCAGCATTGCTAGCAAGGCGACAGCGACCAAGGCGACCAAATAAAAATTGATAAACGACGATATTAGGTGTGTTTGTCGAGGAATTCCTTCGCTTCGTTGATTTTGGTCGCAAGGTAAGGGCTACCGCCACGGTCGGGGTGGTTGAGCAGCATGAGCTGACGGTGCTTCTTGCGCACCTTGTCCTTGTTCAGTCTTCGCTCTCTGTATTATTCTATTAGTCCCGGTGTCTTTGACGGATATCAGCTTTGTCGGGGGTGTTTGGACGTACGGAAGCTCGAGGATCAATGAAGCCTCGCGGAGGTTCATGCGCGGCTCGAAACCTCTGTACAAGTAGTTAGCAAATGTTCTTCCACCTGGAACTCAACCAGTTAATCAAGAATCACGACGTACCCCTTGAAGAAGGCCTTTCCAGCGGCACTCATACCGCCCTGAGAGCGGCGGTAGGCGACCAGACCAGCGCGACCCTGTTCACGTGTTAGTTCAGATCGTATAGAAACCGAGAGCAACACTCACCAAAAAGGCCGCGGTGGCGACACCGAGACCAACCATAAGAGTTGAAGCCATGATGAGAGCGTAGTGTATAGATGGGCTCAGTCGAACGGAAGACGGAGAAGCCAGGGAAAGGCGGGATTAAAAAGTCAGCGACATCGCCCCAATCGGGTTTAGCGCATTCTCCCTCCACGCCGCAAGCTCAAAAAAAAGTTCTCCGATACAAACCTGAACAACCACATCCCACCCATCCACCACCATGCGGTATGTCCAGCCTAAAAAAATCAAATCAACAAAAAGAACCCTATTAACAATATTTTTCTAGTGTGGAAACCTGCCATTTCTGTTCCCGCCCCGCTTTCCCAGGGAAAGGCATCACATTCGTCCGCAACGATGCCCGCCAATTCCGTTTCTGCCGCTCGAAGTGCCACAAGAACTTCAAGATGAAGCGTCAACCGCGCAAGTTGAAGTGGACTAAGTCCCACCGTGCCGCCAAGGGCAAGGAAATGATCGTCGACTCTTCGCTCGTGCTGTCCCAGTTCGCCAAGAAGCGTAACGTCCCCGTCAAGTACGACCGCAACCTCGTTGCCGCCACCGTCCAGGCCATGCAGCGCGTGGAGGAGATCCGACAGAAGCGCGAGAGAGTCTTCACCAAGCGCCGTCTTGCCGGCAAGCTTGCGCGCGACCGCAAGCGCGAGGAGGACCGCAAGGTCGTTGCAGAGGGCGAGCATCTTATCCGCAAGGAGCTGCGGGAGCGCGAGGCCGGACAGCCTATGGTTGCAGAGCAGAGCAAGGCTGCGAACCGGGTTCACGGAGAGGACAGATTGGAGGCGCAGAAGAAGAAGACAAGACTCTTGGTGGATGGTGGAGCCGAGGAGGACATGGACATCGATTGAAGAGATTTTTCCTTTCCATTTTCACTTGGGATTTGATGTCGTCTGTTCTTTCCGCCATATGCTCGGGCTGCTCTTTTTATGTCTGGACCGCTACGATACGACCTCCTGGAGTTGGGCTTGCATTTTCATTGTTATTATCCGGTGTTCCTTCCAAAAGCAATCGATATCACCTGCTTTACATACATCCACAGATTACCAGCATGGAAAATTTACTGTTATTTGTTAATGAGTATCACGTATTCATAGTCCATGGATATATCAAGCGTAATTTTGCAGTCGCCCAAGTCTATCTCACGAGATTGATCTGGGTGGTAATCAATTAATTTTGGGAATCTCTCCACCCCCACAACCCCCACAATCTACTTTCGAAAGATCTGCGTATAATCCAATCAAGCCATTTCAAGCCAATTAGACATAAGATACTACAGGATGAAGATCATCGCTGCTTACATCATTTGCTTATTTCCCCACAGAGGTAGTTGCTACACTGGATTCAAGTTCTTATCAGAATGGTCATGGTTTATATTCATTGTGGTCCCGTCCGAGGATCATGAGTACACAAGGGGGCGTGAGAGATCATAGGCAAAGAAACAGTCGGCAGAGAGAATGGACGAGGTACTCGGGAGATGAGGACTCGAGACGAGGATGGTATGTTCGAGCAGGAGACAAGAATAAGGAGAACGAGGACTGGACGAGGTATGAATGGGATATGAGAGATGGATATGCGCCGGCCGAAAAGTAGGGCCATTTATGATGTTTCCAGAACAAAAGAAAAGCTGAGACGAACAAGAACGGAAGAACAAAAAATGATAAAAGAATAAAAGGGCCAAGGAGACATGATACATGGGATCTCTCAAGAGTGCAGAAGGTCCCGAAAGTCTTAAGACACATCATGCGAGCAGGAGACTCTTGTTGTCCAAGTCATTTGGGAAACACCGTGAACTCGGCCAAGAGGGTATTCCTTCATTATGCAGTGTGCACGTTAAAAACATGTAGACAAGAAGGGTCTCAACCAGAAAGTGGAGAAAAAAACGCTCAAGCTCGTAATTATCGTGAAAGGGTCGCTTCTCGTCAGGTTGTGTCGGCGAGAAGGCCCAGTTTGTAGCTCTGAGCAAGCCTAGAGAACAGAGTCACGGATAATACTATTCTTCCATACGGCCAAAGACACCATCATCGTCGTCATCCGCGTGAGATGTGCGGCTGCCAAAATCGACATCGGCATTACGGCGCTGGCGGCCGTCGCGAGCCTTGGCTTCTCCAGTACGCACTCCGCGCTCATCGGACACCTTGTAAGAGAGCGATGGGTTAGGAGGAGACAGGAACAGATCCGCGTTAGATTCCCGGCGGTAGGCCTCGCTTTGAGGGCCAGAGTGGGCCATAAGTGGGCTTCGGTTGCCTGGTTGGCTGCTGGAGTCCAAGTAGCGCGCAGGCAAAGGAGGCACGGGCGGCACATCTGGGGTCACGGAAGCAGGTAAGGTTCGTGGGGTACCAAAGTTGCACAATCCAATGGCAGCGGCCAAATCCGCCTCATCATCCTCGTGCAGTCTGGTGTCAGCGGTCGACGGACGGGTGTCGACGCTCGACTGGCGGAAATGAGAAAAGGTAGGGGAGTGGAGAGGAGCGCTGTCGTTGTAGGAACTCGAGGGGATTGAATGGTAGGATCGAGATAAAGCAGAGGCGTTGCTAATGCTAGGGCGCTTGGCCCAGTTTGCAGGCACTCCCGACATTTCAAAATCGTCGTCCTCCTGCTCGTCGATCGGTGGAGGCGTTGTTTCAGCAGAGCTGAGGCGATCCTGCACCTCGGACGAGGCACCAGGGGAAGTGGAGGAAAATTCGGAATCGGCCTCAGGCGAGTTTTCGGGGTCATCCTGGTTCATAGTGACTAACACTGTAGCAGCCTCCAGAAGCTGCACCTGCTGGTGCTTGGAGATAAGAAGTTTCGAGGTAATAGCCCATGCTGGGTCGTGTTCCCACCTAAGTTACCGCGAAGAAGACAAGTCAATCAACTGAATCCGAAAATCAAGTATAGACGAGGGGAGTGACTAAGGGGGGTTGTATGACCACGAGGGCGACCTGCACAGAGCCGACATGGCGCATGTTCCCGATGCGAGATGAAGACGGGTCGGATGGAACGGGGGATACACACATATGCTTAGACAAGCAGCTGCCATGCTTATACCCTTTCCCGCAGCGGTCACAGCGGAGATCCGCTGGAATACGCTTTCCATCCGGCTTGGAGTGAGCACCCTCGCTGGCTCGGCGGTTCCGGCCCTTAATGGATTTGGTGTCCGCGGTGTCGGAATTGCTAGGCGAAGCCTTGCGGCCTGCTAATGGCTCCTGGCTGGGACTGTTCACGCTCCGCGACAGGTATGAGCTATATCCAGAGACACCTCCAACAGAAGTCGATTCCAGGCCCTTACGGCCCCCAACGCTGCGGCGGTGCGAAGCCACCGGGAGGGCCGCGGACTCGCCGTCTTTCATAGATGCGGCCACGGCAGCGGCGGCATTGGTAGCGGCAGTAGTCACACTCTTCCGGCGAGTGACTCGGTTGTTGGAGTTCATAGCACCCAACGAGATCGAGTGAGAGTGCTGTCGCTGACTGGGGTTGGGGAGCGGGCGCGAGAGAGATAATTCCTGGGGGGCCACATCATCAGTACATTGGGACAACAGCGAAGAGAGGCATGGGGGCCGGCGGTGGGGATCTTGTATGGTACCTTGAATGAAGCCATGATAAAAGACTTTCTGGCAATCTATGGATTTTTCGAAAGCCCCTCGATTGGTGAGCCGGCCTCAATTCCGAGTGGAAGCTGGTAGAACGACGCGGCGGAGCGGGTAGCGGGTATGTAGTGAGTCAAGGTGACGGAGAGTGTTGAGAGACCGTCAGGGAAGAGAATTGAGGTTGGAACGAGAGCGAGAATGGTGGAAAGAAGGAAAGAAGAAAGTCGAGAGTGTGTCCCAAAAAAAAAGTTGTAGGGGAAAAGGAGGAGGAAGGAAGGAGAAGTGGTACTCAAGGCATCCGGTATGGTGCGGCCCACCAAAATCGCTCATTACTTTTGCGGGGGCTTTTCCCTTTGAGCATGCGGGGGGCGATCTTCGCTTGTAACACATACGGTGGTATTTTAGGTCTAGAGCCGGCATTTACTTTACATGTATTGGTTGTTCCTTTTTGCATTCCCATAGTCTTCTTCTAGTGAATTGCTGGAGTCTAAGTATGGCGACTGCGCGATGGTGCCAGATTTGTGTGCGTTGCGACAGCCCTCAGCCTGGGATGTTGCGATAACCGCAGGCTCCACTCTGGCTTCAGATATGCCCCCATGGAATCCACCGAGCCGGCTGGTCTGACGCATTCACGACAGAATTCATCTGGCCAGGACTTGGTGAGCGCGCATTTGGAATCGCAGCCCCAATATAGGGTTCATGGGATCCCAGCCGCGTCGGTTGGTGTTCCGTGCAGGGCAGAGTTCAGGGTCGCCTGGTCCTCCGGGAAGCAGGAACCCATGGATAGCGTCGCCCACCCAGACCAGCAAATGGTCTCATGGTCGCGCGAGCCCGCCCTTCTTTGTCCGTGAATCCCATTGACTGAGCTATCTGGCGAAATCTTCTAATAGAATTATGAAAGAACCCGTTGCCTGACGATCACCCGCCGGGATTACAAGGGGAGGAACAAGGGGAAATGGTTTCCTGACGAGACGCAAGAGGTCCAGGCACGCGGTACCTCTCGCGAATAGAGCGTACACGTTTCGTATCAGGTGTATGTAGAATCAGGTAATCCGATCACCTGCAGCGCATCGACCGGTCTGGAGGTCGCGCGAGTGGGGCAAATGATGTCAGAGCACAAGAAACAGGGCAGAAGGGCCGTGGATGTGGCAGTGGGCCGTGGCAGGCCGTGACAGGCCGTGGGCGGGCAGCAGCCTGGCTGTGGAGTACTCTTCCAGCCCAGCCCAACCCCTACAGCCACACGCCCCGTCTATGCCCACGGAAGCACCTGATAGGAGAAGTCACGGGATTGGCTCACCTGCTCTGGTCATCCCTGTGGCTCCAGAACCAGGCCAGATGATGTGCTAGCAACTTAGTCCTGCAGGTCCTACCGAGTACGTGCGCCAGTAACCCTATCATTACATGGGAAACTGACAAATGCGCATGTCACAATACTCTGCCCATTCAAGGTGTCCGGAGTACGTGCAATCGGCCCCGAACGATGATCGCCTTATCTCTCCATACCTACTACTACAGTAGGTAATAATGCTGACTATTTTTATCTCCTACCCTATCGACCCCGAAATCATGACGGGGAGGCGTGCAACAATGCCCACTTAGTCCCCGAGCCACAAAGTCCAATCTTTGCTCCTTGATAACGCTCTAATTACAGGATGCGGCCTTTTTTTTTGGTGGTGGTTTCTGGCCCTGAGGCACTGGCCGCATGCCGACGATCAGATCTCCTCTGGTCGCGCCCGTCCGCGCACTAACACCGCCGCTGAGGATCATTACTCCGATAGTCGAGCCACTAACGGCCGGCGACGCGAGCTCGGGAGCTGAATTATTTTATTTTGGGGCGCGAACTACGGAGTCGCACGGAGGGTCCCATACCAACACTAGCATCGTTTCAATTGCCTTGGAAGACTCACTCTTCTGGCACATTCCACGGCACAGGCATTCCCCAGATGGATCCCAGGAACCTCACCACGTAGCTGTACGGACTCCGGAGTCCTGATACGTACAAGAGCTCGTAGCTCGGACGCCCTGGCAGGTACCTGCTTCTCGGCCTCGGTTCAGAGCAGTAGTCTGGCGACCGTGCTGGCGTGGCTGATGCTGATCCACCGGGGCGCTTTCAGCTCCCAGGCAGAAAAAGGAACATGGAAAGGACCCTAAAACCATAATTTATTTTTATCGCTGCAGGAAATATAGACAAAAAAAAAAAAGAAAGCAGTCCAGCCTGAAGACCAGCTCGAAAAAGCAATGAAAGGGCAGATCTGAAACGAAGGGCGAGTCGGGATCTCCGACGGAGTAAATCACCCACCGTTTCGTCTTCCCCCACAATGCAAACATTGCAAACCCACGCGATAAGAATTTCAGAAATCAATATCAATTTTGTCGCGCCAAATGGAACCAGGTTGATCGATTAGAACAAGACAACCGAGGAACCGAGACGCCAATCTGCACACAGCACTCGAGAGATCAATAGAGATCCGACAGAGCCATCCGTGCAAAACGCCTAATCATGCTCCATTCGCGTCTGCGGCCTCTCCCCCGCCGCAATCCCAACCCTCTGCCAGCAGTCCCCGCACCCGATCTCAAGGACGAGGACACAGACCCTGACTATGAAGAATCTCCCGAAGATCTCTTCAGTGCTTTTCTACCCCATCTTTTTCCCGACGATGCCCCGGCTTTCCACGGTGATCCCGGCCAACACCTGCTCTATACTTCCCCGCGATATGGCGATCTCGAGATCATGGTCCCTTCATATCCAGCACAGAGCGAGAAACGATCTGAAGAAATCGCAGCCGGGCTAGAAAAGAAAGAGGGCCAGGTAAACGAAGTCGAAGAGGGGCGAAAACTTTTCGCGCACTTTTTGTGGAGCGCCGCCATGGTCGTGGCCGAGGGTGTGGAGGATGCAGATTTCCCCGCATCTGAACTCGCCTCCGCGGCCGAGCCTAAAAAAGAGGCCCGAGAGATTTGGAATGTTGAGGGCCAGAGTGTATTGGAGCTCGGTGCTGGTGAGTCTTCCACCGTTCCGTACCATGAATGACAATTTCAAATGGCTTCATACTATGAATCTTGCTAACCAATTATCCAGGCGCCGCGCTGCCATCGCTCATCTGTAGCCTCGCAAATGCATCCAAGGTCACAGCCACAGACCATCCATCGTCTCCCGCCCTCTATGGTGCAATCGACTTCAACATGGACTATAATCTACGGAACCGACCATCATCAACTAAGGTATCAACTGAGCCTCATGAATGGGGCAAATTGGACGACCAATTCGCCATCGAAAACAAGGGAGTTTTCACCCGCATAATAGCAGCAGACTGCTTCTGGATGCCCGAGCAGCATATAAACCTTGCTAAGACGATGCAATGGTTCCTTGCACCGGGCGGAAAGGTGTGGATAGTGGCCGGCTTCCATACAGGACGCACAATCGTAGCTGGATTCTTTGAAACGGTTCTCGCGAACGGCTTCGAGCTTGAATTCATCTTCGAGCGAGACCTGGTCTCTAGGATGGAAGATGGCAAAGAGATCCGCAGAGAATGGCAGCCTGCGCGCGAAGGCGAGGGCCCTGAGAACCGGAGGCGCTGGTGTGTGATTGCGTCGTTGAAGCGCAAGGAATAGAGCGTTTTTCTGCATATATTGCATATACTACATTTTGGCACGGTGCATAGCAAAGCTGGATGTCTGACGTCATGTTTATATGGTCTAACGAGTCTCATGAGAAAGTAGGATTGATCAAGCCAATAAAATTGGAAGTTACTGCATTGCGCCTTCTCTATATACCATGCAAGCTTAATCGCGCCTTCTCTATGAAGACTGCACGACTCGCTGAAAGCACACCGTACACACGCCTTGGCCTACTTGCCCTCCAAAGCGGAACGTGGGATATTCAACCCTCCCCCAGACAACCAGTCGATCCGACTTGCTTGCTCCATCAGGGCCAGCAAACCATTTGACCAGCTCATCTTCTGTCCAGTTACAGCTTGTAACAACCAAGAATCCCCCGTTCCGAAGCAATTGTCGCGCAATATCAGGATACCTCTCACAAACCTTGGTCTCCTTCGCGTCCCCAGCAAGCGAAATCGCGTCAAACGTCCCCTTATCCAAAACGATATCAAACCCGCCCTCCGCGTAAGGAAACCACGAGAGTTTCTCTGCATCATCCTGCAATTCCACCGCAGCTCCAGCAGGCGAAAGCACAGCCCCAGAACCAAGAATATCCCACTCCTCGAATTGAATCGGAGCAGCTTCCTCATGACCAGCACCTCCTTCCTCTTCCTCTGCCTTTTGGGCCTGTGCTACTACTTCGACGTCACAATCACTTTCATCATCATCCTCTTCCTCATCTTCCGAGTCTGTTCGGTATGCTGAATGCCCTCTCGACTTCTGCAACTCCCGCGCCAGCTCAACGCTTTGCGCGGAGTAATCAACTCCAATCATGCTCCCTGAGAAACCACCCTTCTTCCTCATAAGCGCAAGCATGCTCCCATTTCCGGTCCCAAGGTCCAAAACACTAGGTTGGGGTTTACTTCCAGAGGCATGGCGAGTATTGCGCGGCGCAAGAGGGAAGGTACGCGCTGTCAGGAAGCGGAGGACTTTCTCTGGGGCATTGTGTTCTGAGAACCATGATGTTCCCGGGTCATCTTCATCATTGATATCGGAGTCTTCGTCTTCGTCTTCGTCTTCCTTGGGGGTGCATGTGTCGTGCGGATGAGAGATGTGCGCTAGCGTGCGTGCGTAGTAGGTTTCCCAGCTGAATCTTGTTAGTTGTCTGCTTCAAATAGCATTATGTCTTATATAGGGATTTGTGACAGGACTATAGCTTGTATGTGCGATACTTTACTATCTGTCACTCTGTTCCTGTCTTGCCGATTCTATGGAGGGGTAGGAACCGGTGTTGGAACAACTCGCTGAAGACGGCTGGAGAGGAACCGAAGCCATTAGGACTTACTAGTCTTTTGTGCCTAGCTCGCTAGGCGAGAGGTAAGTAGGATGAGCGTCTTCAGCCATTGTGTGGTGGAATTGATGTGTTGTTGCGCCTGGAAAATTTGCGGCATTGCGGGGGACGATCCTTATCGGCGGACTTATCAATCTACCCCAAGATCACCAAGTCAAAGAACACATTACTCTAGCATGAAAAGTCTACATCTATAGCAAGTCTACATGTCTACGATATGATCGAAAATGTTCTGGAAAATCTCGAAGCTGTCCATTTCTATTGAAGCTGCGCACAGGGGGTATTTATCATCGCTTTCCTTCCGTCCGCCCATAATCCAGAATTACCCGGTCCAACGCGGACCAAGGCTAAATAACACAAGCAGAAAAGAGACCCAGGATAAAACGAAGGCTTGTCAGATAACAAGATGTGGAAAATGAAATAGCGAAAGCAAATCAGCGAATGTTTGTGATGTGGCCGACAATGCATAAGATGCGGCCCAGTCCTTCGCAATAGTATTACAGTTAGCGGGATAATGGAAGATAAAGTAGTCTTCCAAAGCCCATTGATGTCGAAAATAAACATTTTCTTTTGACGCCGGAAATGAAGTGGTAAGGAAACAATGAGAATAAAGCGATGGAGATAGCCCGTGGCGTTATGTTGGATGAAGAGTGCCTCTGGGTTGCAGTTTGCGAAAATTGATAAGAAAACGATATGCAAGTCGGAAGACGATGAGCGACAGCAAAGCCCGCTTTGGTCATGAAATCATCAGCCCAGTCCAAGGGGGTATGTGGCCGGGTAAAAAAATGTGGTTGAACGAAGCCTGATGAGTAGGCCGTTATGAAGAAAGTATGTGATTCTGAAGCCAAGAATCAATGAGATGCATGTTGTGATGGTCGTGGAATCGTTGCAGGCCCTTAGGGCGCGAGAAGATAGTGTTACAGGAATTCATCGATGTTCCTCATGATGAGGCGATCTCCTCCCACTTGGGGTGGTGGAGATCGAGGATCAGCTGTTTCAGCGGCATATTCCACGGCACTGGGAGCTTCAGACACTGCGTCGCTAGCTCTTCGCGACGGCGGTTGAATAGGTGCCGGTGGTGCTAAGAAACCAGACGTCCTGGGAGAAAATAACCCTAAGTCCAATTCGGGACCTTCGCGAATGAAAGCGTGTGACTGTAATAGAGGCTCGCAGCTGCTCACTCGAGCAAGCCCACGAGGACGTCCTTGCCCAGGTGCTGGTTCCAATGTTTGGAACTTCTGTCTGAATGGCAATGGGCGTGGTGACAGGCTACGCTTTGGTGACCTGTTTCCGTTGTCACCGCTTGTTTTCGGGCGGGATGAGTGTGACGAAGGAACTGCGAGGTTGCCCATCGGAATGGGCGTATTCGATTGGCCTCGGAAGGGGGTTTGGTAGGTGTCTGCTTTAGCTGCCACTGCCTGTGCAGCTGCCACTCGCTCGGCGCGGGTGGCTTGAGGCTCTGAACTCCTGCGGTCACGCTGAGTGAACCACTCTCGAGGTGCAGGTCGTGAAGGAGAGCCGCGCATTAGGCGGCCTCGGAAATCGGTGAGTTGGTAGATGAGGCTCATATTCGGACCCACCCACTGACTCCGTGCCTTCACCTGTTCATACATGGAGTTGAAATCGGCGCGTCGATTTTTGTATAAGCCGTACGCAATGACCAAAGATGCCGATCGACTGGCACCCAGCTGACAATGAATCAGGACTTTCTTGCCTCGCGAGACACGGTCGTCAATCACTTCGCACAGAGGAAGAAGGTCTTCCAAGATCTCAGAATTATGGTCCCAGTCAACATGGATGTATTCGGGCCTTGAAGTAGGGTTCGCAGTGGGTGTGGTCGGAGTCACTGAGCCTGATTCATCAGCAGACGGGAACTCGAACGCAGACTTGAACGATATCTCCGAGGTACCAGTCGCTGGCTCGCTGTTCGACATGGTCGAGAATCGGTTAGAGGCTTGAGCAGCATTGCGCCAAGCCCTCATGACGCTGTCGTTCAAGCGATCGTCCGGAGTGTCAAAAGGATTTTGGACCTCTTTAGCGACATTAATGACGACATCAAAATTCGAGGCTTCTTCCACAGTAGGTTCCAGGTACAACCAAACACCAGAGTCATAGATCTGAATGGGGCCATTCGGGTAGCTACGTTCCTTTCCTTTTGAGGACTCGCGCGAGTCAATATGGTCATCCTCCTCCTGGAGTCCATGAAGACCACGCTGCGCCAAAGAGGCGCTATCTGGGATTGTAGGAAGTGGTGGAGCATCTGACATGCCATTCAAGCTTCGCAATCCGCTGTGTGATGTTGTCGGTCGAGGGAGCATCATACCTCCCGGGGGAGCAAATGCTGGTGATGAGAGGGAAGCGAGGGATGGTGACGATTCTGAGTGTCGAAGGGACTGTCGGCCCATGGGGGTTGGTGGCACTACATCTGATCCGGCATTGGAAAAGCTCTTATCAAAGCCAGGTGTCTGGATAGTCAGGCCTGCAGGTCGGCGCCGCGCTGACTTGGGGGGGATTTGAATAGGCAACTGGGGGGCCGCAAACTTCGAGCCTGATCCCTCCACGGCAGACGCAGTAGCAATTGTTGGTCGGTTCAATGAGGGAGGTGGCATGCGCAGAGACAGATTCTTGAGGTTACGCGACCGATGATTAGGTGAGTCTGGCCGTACGTTGCTGGGAGTGGGCAACAGCCTAGAGGCGTCCGATGGCATCGCGGATCGCGACGCAACATCAATGGCACGGGCGGGTGGGGCGAACTTGTGATAAGATAGTGGCATCGCAGAGGGAGATTCTGGCGATGAGCTGGGAGAGATATCTCCACCCCCAGGAGAATCGAATGGAGAGATGGTGGTGGTGGGGGAGGATTCGGTTGAGACGGAGGCTGTGGAGGAGACGCTCTCGCGGTGGGGGGAAGGGAGCAGACGGCGCGTGTGTCCGGGAGCGTGCGGCGGCACTTGATGGTTGGATCGATCGTCCTCGTAGCGTTGAGAGAGACCACCGTATACCGACATGAAAGATGGAAGCGAGTCCGGGAAGGACGGCGGGCTTGTTTGTACCGGCATGGCTTTGTGAACGGGGAACGGCGTGCGTTTTCCAACCCACCGGATATCGCAGCGTACACGAATCGACAGGACTAGAGGAGCATTCGGGGATGAGGTTTTGCTACCGGCGCAAATTATTTCTTTATTAGACTGGGCCAGGTTAGTTCGAGTTCTGGTCTCATGTGGCGGGTTGACGCTGCAAGGGTGTTTTCAATGATCGGCGACCACGCAATGATGCAATCACAAAACAGTCACGCAGGTACAAATTGGATCTCAAGCCCGACTTGAAACGCAGGGTCGAGCAGAGGGAGGGCGATGCGACTATCAGTGCCTCACATACCAAATCACACAAGCCACCCGGAAGATCAGTGCCACTAGTGGTCGATTTGGGCTGGAGGGGGGATTCTGGGGGCGCCTCCGCAGAAATGCGATATTGAGAGAAGGGACAGTCGGAAACGTGATAGTTTCAAAGGAGTCGAAATGAAGTCTAAGGAGCGACAGAAACGGCAGACAATGGAGTCGAGGTCGAAAGGCTGGCGAAAGGATCGCAAACCGGGCCGGGCGAAGGGAATCGGGGCCAAAGAGGTTCCTCCGGGGAACGAACAGTTGAAGGAGAGAAAGAGAGGTAGTCGGGGAAGAAGAGGATGGGGAGGTGTAGAAGTCGAGATGAGACGCAGAAGACCGGAGAAAGGAAGGTTTGGACCCTTCCGGGTGTTTTTATTTAGATTTGAATTGTACTTGATACATGTTAGAGATGTCCGATTCTGGCCCACAGCAATTTGGGGGGGGGGGGGGAATAAATGCGAGCACAGAAAAAAGGCGAATTAACAAATTTGGGGGGGACGGGCTGGCGCTGGTGGAGGCAAGCGGGCCTCGTTTTCTCCTAATTTTAGCCGCCGAACTAATGCTGCTTCACGGCGCCAAACCCTCGCTGCTGAGAGGTTGGCTCTGTGATAGTACTGTACATACTTACTCGTACTGTGTGCATTTGATGGTTAGGGTACTGTACATACTGCTGAGTCCTCTCTCAACGAAACCCATGCTAGGCTCTACATCTACTGTACATAATGTATGTAAGTACATCTGTGATAATAATTACAGTGCCGAAAAGTAGTGTCCGGCCCACCAAACTGGCCCACTTGCTCTCCCAGCTCAGCCTTCACTGTCTCTTGGATTGGGCCTTTATTGGCCGTGATTCCTTCCGGGTCGAGTGGGTCGAGGACAAACCATGTCGTGACACCCCTGCTGCTTACGGAGGAAGAGCGTCAACTAGCCTGCGTACGGAAGTATGTCCTCGGTCGAGAGCATTCCAGCGCCTACTCCGTACAGCCTGTGGAAATACTTCCAGCACCTCCTCCTCGAGTCCCATGTGGACCAATCCCGGGAGTGCACGGTTCCCTGTTCTGTCTTCTGTTCTCGAAGTGCGCACACGGCACACCGGGTGAACGGTGGGCAGGCCTGATCCATGTAATCCTGAAGGGAGAGGCCGTGCAGACGACCATGGTTTGTGCTTGTGGAGTTACGGAGTACCTCGACTAAAACCTGCTCCCGAACGAGTTCTAAACGGCCGATCTCTGCTATTATTCCCGATCCCATGGAGTCCTGCAAACAAATTCCCATCCTGAAACCCCGGGGACTGCGAGGGGGGGCAATGGATCTGGAGCCATTCTGAAACACGCCAATCCACTGCTAACCCGCGCTAGGAGCTCCTGAGTGGAGGTGCTTCTCGCAGCCTATGGAGAGAGCCCTTGCGGGTCGATACTTGCTGTTTTAGGGTCGATCGGCTCCTGCGATCTGGCTTAGGGCGCAGAGCCTGTTCGATTTGAATTCCAACGTATTCCAAAGTACGTTGCCTCCATCCCCAGCAAGCAGACCCGGTAACTCCGCGTGCACATCCCATTTTTACCTTTGCCCTAGAAGCTCAGGAAGAAGATAACGAGCTAACGTTCCTTCGGCCCTGGGGCTGATTATTACTGTCTCCGTGGAGCGGATCCCGCGACGATCGACTTCCACGTGGAATTGACTGAATCTTGGTCCGTTCCAAGGTTTGCTGCGGCCACAATGCGTCGGGCAAGGCGCTCCGTGCGTACGCTGGATGTTCATGGCTCAGGCACGAGTACGTATATTCCAGCATTATTCCGGCCTTAGCACGGAGTAGCTGCGTAGCTCATCCATGTTTCCTGGCCCATGCTCCTGTCAAAGCCCAAAGACCAGAAGTCCCCCACAGGCCGGCAGAATGTACTCCGTAGTAACTCCCTCCATTAACCGGTGAATATACTCCGGATTGGGTCTGGGGGAATGTCACAGATTGATTGCGGTTCGTCCTCGGAGCCCCCGTGAACTCGCCTTGTTTCAAGAATTATTCCTTCTAAAAATAATGCCGCCCCTGAGGCGGTCACCGCAAGTGCAAGTGGCTTACGTCGGCTCGTGTTTCAGTCGTGTTTCGGCATTTCGCCTCACTGTTGCCACACTATGCGCGGCCTCACCGTCACTTCCCTCATGGATCTCGGGTCCTTCCAACTATCGTTTCAGACTTGTGAATCTATTGTATCAGCAGGCCAATCAAAGCTGTTGCGTTCCTGGCCTAAGGATTCAAACAATTCGGATATTCCCAATATGTGATTTCTACCGCAAGCGCTCACGTCAGGCTTCTAGCTCCCGCCGGGAACAGTGTCAGTTAACGCCCTACCCTCGTCAATCTCATTCAGACCCTCAATTCCACTGTGTTGCCCTGGTGATGTAGATAAATAATTATACCTGAAGATCCATGGGCCATATACTGGCTCTCGAGTCGTCACGCGATGACTTACTCCATTACGGTGCTGTTCCA
Organism: Tympanopsis confertula; assembly: GCA_026745395.1. Taxonomy (NCBI): domain Eukaryota; kingdom Fungi; phylum Ascomycota; class Sordariomycetes; order Coronophorales; family Scortechiniaceae; genus Tympanopsis; species Tympanopsis confertula. The sequence goes on along the minus strand of JAOYNU010074847.1, from coordinate 9,098 downwards.
TTTATAGAAACCCAACGAGCCGACATTGCAGGGACATGATAGATGAAGGCATGGTCACGACATCAATATCGGACTCATCATGGGATTAATTGGCCATTGATTGTCAAGAATTCCGTGGAACTTCACAGCCATTACCACTCAAATGGAGACAATGGAGACATTATTATGCGCTACCATCTTCCACCCGAGGGTCTGAGAGCATTCACCAGATTCATCAAAAGACAGTGGGGTTCGCTAAGACTGTGGACAATCTTCAGCTGGAATGTACATTCGACCCATAATTCTCTTGACTAGCCTTCTTTCTAGCGGCGGCCAATGGAGATCTGTAGCTTGTACTCGGCAACCTTGCATGACATCGTGATTAGGGTTCAGATCGAACTCAGAAACCAGGATGACCGTGCAGTGGTTCATTCTCGAGCTGGGAAGTTTCAAGAATGATGAACTCGCTATGAAACGCTATAGAAGATCAGGTTCGAGCGAGCAGCCCGGAACGGTTTCAAATCACTCGACGATGACCATGCCACGTGTTCTGCACGCTGTATCAAATTCTTCGAGCACTCAAAAGCGAGCCGCAAGTCTCAGGTGTGCCATATACTTGTATTGGAAAAATAAGCCGCCCGCCGCTCCTGCGTAATTTCTGGGGTTTCTTTGCGAAACCAGGGTTGGCAGCCGCGTTCCACGGTTTGGCTTCATTTGTTTGCGGGACGGTTGAGTACGGCTGGATATGGAACGGTTGATAACAGTCGCTTACCCCATATATCACAATCGCACTTTCCAACTTAGCGAAAACTTCCTTTGAACCAAATTTACAGTATGAATTACCCATACCGAACGGGTCCTACTGTTGTTGTATCTTGATGATGCTCTTCCACGGTACAACCTTGGAACGTCTCCTACTTTATATTGCCTTTTCTATTGTTAGATTAACAATTTCCAAAGCATTGTGAAGAATGGGTTACGTTTATAGCTTCATCTCGATTTCTGGAGGTCGTGCAAGTCACCTAAGCAGTCAGTGCAGCCCGAACCCCGGGAGATGTATTCAGTCACGAGCAACCGCATAATGTGCGTGGAGTACATGTAAATTGGAGTTGCCCAAAAAAGCTGACAATACCTGGAAAATGAATGAAGCCTGGAGGCTTAGACTACAAGCCCGTTACTCACTAATGCTGCACTTTTCATCCATGGATGCTCGGGTGCAATCTTGCCTGGCCTGTCTTGCTGGTATTTGTCGAGGATCCCCTACAATAGATCGCTTCTGTCCCCCACATGTGCACATGTGCATGAGATAACCAGCCAGGATCTTGGATTATAATTTGCTCCTCATCCATTCAGAGGCTTGTTCTATTGACTGGTTGATCGCTTACTCAATTTTCCCTAGGTGTTCACCGTAGATGAGCTGAACAGAGGGTATCCCGGAGTTGTCGTTGGAGCCAGAGACTGAGATCGAACGTGATTTTATATAGAGTAGATCATCGTACTATTGCGTACATGCAGGCCATACCCGGATCCATGGATATCGCTGAGCCGTACTTTGTACATAGAATCGATGTACTAAAGGCCTGCTAAATGCCCAAAATGATCGCATTGAGGCGCACACCGGGCAGCTCCTTTGATTGGACCGAGCCATGTTTGCTTTTTCTGGATAACAATGGCAATCGGGATATCGCCATATCGCATTGATCGTAGTGCATCCAGAATACACGAGTTGTGAAGGCAGGAATAGCTCAATGTTCGGAGAACAAACAGATGTTTCAGGTTCAGGCTTCACCGCACTTCAGGACCCAACGCGCCCCATTAGCTTCCCAGCCTCTTGGATCCAATCTCCAATTTCCATTCTCTCGTCTCAACACCTTTGCTTCTCTTGCTTTGTTTTTGCTTTCACACCTGCTCCGCGCCTTCACAGCTCTGGCTTGCATGCATCGTGATCCACGATGCATATTTGGCTGTAGCCACCCAGATCACAAAGATCCAGAAGAAGCGGTGACCCGCGCAGTCACTCCGACGCAGCCACGGCACGATGATCAAAGGGAAAGAGCGGGTGACCTGGTGTCCTGTGCGAGGCATGGAAGTGTTCGATATCGACAGCATCCCAGGCAGCCTGTCACTCCTTCAGACTAGGACGACTCGGTCTAGTGTTGACCTTAAGGGCCGGACGGGCCCCACTGCAACCAGTCGTGAAACGCCTGTCGACTCTCTGACCCCCAAGCGCCGCTCGTTAGTGAGCCAGTCCCGACGATCCGTCCCAAGCTTGCGCTCTCCCAGCCTCCAGCCTCAATCGCCTTCGGCCAGGAATCGCTGTTCTGCTCCTGTCAATCCCGTGTCGCCCAATGCCTTGAAGCGACCGCATCCTCACTCCGGAGGCCCTGATGCAAAGAGAGTCATGCCCTCGAGCGTGGCTTATTCTGAAACTCGATCCCTGGCGAATGGTCATGGGCGCTCTCTCAATAGCGCCCCTCGACTGTCCGAGCCCAGGGTCCCTATCGACGAGGGTCGCCCTAAAAACGACGATATATTCTTAAATATCGCGAGATCTGACTCTGGCCGTCGGGACTCGCTTGGTCGCTCCGATTTTAGACGTGTGAGTCGTTCCCACCAGCTTGGTCGCTGTAGTGTATCGACCATGGCAACTCCTTCCCTTGCGACTGTAGAAATGCTAACGGGAAACCATCGAAATCCAGTCCCGACTAGGAACAAGTCAAGTGCTACAATCGCCGACCACACGATATGATACAGAGCAAACCCCTTCCCCGGATCAGCGTTTCACCAATATCGACAACCCCTTGCTTGCGCAAAATAGTTCCCCGACAACACCATACAGCTCCATTCCTCACACTCCTGTCGCATCTGCTCATCCTCTTGACGATTCGAGTCGTTTTCGTTACTCAAGTTTTAACTCGGGCGCGCGCTCATCTATTGGCGTCCCCAGAAGTCGTCTCAGTCGCGCCGGTCCAGACTCCTCACCACAATCACCCACTGTGAACGGCGATCAACAAGAGCGCCGAGCATCTCTGTACGAGTCACGTTTAAATCGCCATTCCGGCTTGTCTACTATTAGGGGCAGTCGTCAGCCATCCGCCTCAGAAGCCACCGAGCGCGCTCGCGACGATAATGATAAATCGCGCGCCGATGGCACTGAATCTACACTATCAACCAATGCGCCTTCGACTCTTTGGGACGAACTGGACGACCTGAAGTCTCGCATCCATAAATTAGAGCTAACAGGGAAATTGCCCCCTTCATCGCAAGAAGCGATGTCGATGTCCATTCAAGAGAGACCGCGAACCGCAGCGACTACCATGACGGCTATTTCGACCTCTCCCCGACATCACCGTAAAGTGAGCACCCCATCTGCAGAGGCCGAGAGCACCGCTTTGAGCCCGGTACATCCACTTCTGCAATCCGCATTGGCCAAAGCAAAATCTGTGTTGAACAGTGACGTGTACGCAGCGCTGGAGGCGACGATCACAGACGCTATCACTATGTCCACGATGTTGGGCGTCAATACAGCCCCATCGGGCACAGTATCCGTTGTCAATGGAGGTTATACTTCCTCCGAAAGACAAGCTCGACGAAAGGCCGACAGTGTTTGTCGCAGCCTTACCGAGCTATGTCTGGCTTTGACAGACGAGGAGCTCAAAAGGAAACGACCAGGTTCCAGCCGTGGGCCAGCCACCACGACACAGCAATCCAGTAACAGCGGAGAAAATGACATGCTTAGGCCCGGCTCTTCCTACCAGCGAAGTGGGAGCCACGAACCTGAAGGCTCAGAGGCGCGTCAGAGCCAGAGCACCAATCGCATTCCTAGCCGCCTTGAGGCACGCCGAGCATCTCTCGCCAATCCTCCCTCAGCAACGCCAACGGAACCCAAACTCGCTCAGTCACCCAACTTGCCTACTCCACCGAGCCGCCTTAACCGTATGTCGGCCTCTCTTCGGAGTCGCAGGCCACCACCGACCGACGACGACAAAACTGAAACCGGAAGCATGCACTCACGGTCTCTGTCAAGAGCGATGACAGATCTCGGGACTCCAAGCCCAGGACAAGGCATCTCGCCTCGACAGCGCTTGTCTCATGGTCACTCAGTTTCTCGTTCCATCTCGGGGACCCAGCAAGAGTCAGGATTAGGGATTACCCCTCGCTCTCCACAGTATCAATCATCTCCGCTTTACCAGTCGCCGGCTGTTTCCCAAACTCCTGCGTCACAGCCTCGTACCCCTACTACGTCTTCACAAACTGGCATTCCCTTCCGTCGCAGTTATGCATCTTCTGGTGTTTTCTCCCCGGCAGCGCCTCGCTCCAACATCCAGGCTGGGTCAAGCCGATACGGAATCTCACCGAACAATATATCTAATGCGACACCGAGATCTGGCGCTGAAGACAGCCCTCGATCATCCCAGACCGAACAACCACAGACACGTATTAGTATCCCATCTGCGAAGTCGGTGACCAGCTACACGCCTATTCAGCAACCACGTCTCCGAAATAACAGTCTGGGTACACGACGATTTGGTCTCAGACGTCGTTCGACACTGAACCAGGATGATGCCACCAACCTAGATGACAGCATCGACTAACGTTATTTAACCTTACTTTGCATTACTCGACACCGCGCGCGTGCATTTGCATCATCGGCCCACATTTTGATCCTTTTCTGCAGCGACATCGCATCTGCGTCTCGAAAATCTAAACTCTGGCTCGGCGTTCTTGTTATGCGTATGCATACTCATTCAGTATGGAGTCCTTTTGTTGCATTTTGGGCCCAACCCAACTCTATGGCGCACCCCAACCTCGATGCATTTAGCCTTCGGTGTGGCCCATGAACATATTTGTTTTCACCGCCAGCTCTCGCGAGACTTAAAAGCTCGCAGAGTCATTTTTATTTGATTCTTCAATGTACAAAACCATCCCATCACCGTCGGCGTCTGTGTCAACCATTCATCTTACGTGCATGTGAAATCTGCCTTGGTGTTTTGTTCTTGTTTCTATTCTTGTCTCATTCTTGATCAGGCGTTCCGAGTTTTGCTGGCTGTTAGGCTTTTTGATATGGAATTTAGGATGGAGGCATGCTTATATGGAACGAACCTGTCTGATGAATGAATGAGTTTATCCACCTTCCAATAAGTTGAGCTTCAAGTACATATGAATAATAAGGAATCAAGACATTCGAATATTCAGACTCGAGAGTAGATGTAGACTCTATGAACTGGGAGTAAGCTGGGAATCCAATTTCTACATGATGTGTCAAGATTATCTATTATTTCGACCTTCTGAACTTGTCCACCCAACATTGGATTGGCGCATATATTGATATATGAAGTATCGTGAAGTAAGCTCCTCGGTATTCAAGTTAACGTTTGCTATATTCTCTCGTGTCATAACCCAACGCTACTGAAGATCGTCACAGCATCGCAAATACAGCGATAGGAGCAACAAGAGCTTCTACAGAAATTCTGCGGACTGATGCAGCATTAGATGTCGAGGAAGGCGTAGATCCGCTTGAGGTAGTCTCTGATGTTGTGCCAGTCGATGTGGCACCAGATTTGGCAGCAGAAGATGCCGTAGACGCCGTAGCAGAAGCGTCGGTAGTGGATGTAGTATCACTTTTTGACGTACTTGCCGTGGAGGTCGCCTTAGAGGTAGTAGTGGAAGATGTCGAGAGGGTGATTCCGCATGCTTCTTCAACATCGAAGTTGAAATCCATATTTCTAGCGGAACAGTCGGTATGTAACAAGGAGAGTGCCTCTGGAGACGCAAAAAGATATGAGCTTCTTAGAAATAGGCATGTCATAAGAAATTGGTGGCTCACCTGGAAGTGTAGTGGGAGGACAGTCTTTAGCCATGCAGCAGAAGTAATTCTCGCGATATTTCTGCTGATCGCAGACACAAGCTGGATCATTGGCACAAGAACCATTCATATTGTTGAAAAAGCATTTATTCTAGAGTCTATAGTCAATAATCTGCTCTCTTCAGGTCTGATACCCAATTCTGAAGCGTTGCGATACTCACATTGCAGCTTGAATCAATATTCTCCTGAGTCAAATTGACCGAGGCGGCAGCAGCAGTGCCCAGCAGGCCAAAGGCCACAGCCAGCAAAAAGCGAAGACCAGCCATTATACTTAAAGAAGAGAAATGAACGTCAGAGGTGTCAACGAGAGACTTGATTAAGACCAATTATTGATAAAAAGTAATTGGGGGGAAGAGCCGCAACAGCACATCTTAAGCCAGGAAAATTCCACACGCCTGTGGCGCACTATTCATATTTGGGGTCTAGCTGAAGTTTACAACGTCGCCGAATCTTCTTGATCAAGTTAGTACTGGTTCTATCGAGCTAAGCCTGTGGAATCGTGGAAAGCCACATGACTAGGCGCAGGTACTAGATGTGCTCGGGAGATTAGCCCGAGAGACGACCCAATGGTTACTCGAGATTGCGCTGTCAAAAATGCCGGACTGTAGCCGAGAAAGTCAATGCAGAGATCTCGCGCCTCGGCTTTCAATCGCCCCACACTGGCCTCTGGATCAAGTCAAAGATGGAGGCTGAATGGTTCCAACTAGAGTGCAATGTTAGTAGCTAATGTGGGTGGGGTGATTATTGAACCCAGGCCCTAGGACTAATCTACAGTGGAATGAAGCGTGGTTAAGGTATATCCCCACCCATACTGGATATGGGTATTTTCTTTGAAAGTATTCTGTGGAAACTCTGGATATGCTGTGACATGACCCAGTCACATTCAGAAGCCGTTAAGATACCCGGGGAAACGTGAAACAGGGAGCACACGGAGGATAGATAAAATAGAAGGGCGGATTCAAGACGAGAATTAGGAGAGCGGGAAAGATGTGAAACGGATCTTTTTTTCGGGTTTGAGAGGTTTCGGGATAGGACGAAGAGAGACGCAGGGATGGTAATCAGAGGTTAAGGCGGAGGACAAGGAAAGTGGAATGAGGGACCAGGCAAGCGAGAATAAGAAGATGAAATCCCTGGGGTGATTGACGTCTGGAAGGACGGAGTGAGGAGGAACGAGGTAGAGACCGAGGAAGGTCACCCTATTAGAGACAAGTATGTAGTAGCCGAAACACCCATGATGAATAAAGCATTGTCCGGGCGAAGTTCATAGGCCCAGACAGTGCGGATATCAAGAATTGGGGTTAGACCAGAACAAAGACGGCCGACAGAATGTGCCGGTGCCTTCAACATTGGAGGGTAAAACAGCTTCTCGGGGTTCCGGTTTGAGGTAGCACATCAAAAGGCGAAGAACTGAAGAGGTATGAGAAAGAAGATAACAACAACATGAAGAGAAAAGCGCTAGCACATGACCGTCGCTGATCATGACCGACAGTTTTTGAAGTCGTAAGTTTCAAAGAAGCACGAAAAAAAACCCGAGTAAGCGGCCCAATTTGAACTCTGCCAGGATCTCTAGATATGCGGGGCTTACTCCTGGGGAAGTTGGCTGCGGCGAGTCTTCTCAACTTCGAGGTTCTCGTAGAGCAGGTAGAGGGCCTTCTCATTAGCCTGCGCACTTCCCATGATGGTGAACATGCGTTCTCCAGTCTCGTCATGAGGTGCCTTAGCAATTGAGATACGGGCTCCAGAGCTTCGACGAATCTCGGTGATCTTGCTTCCAGCGCGACCGATGATGCAGCCAACCATGTCTGCAGGAATGCTGATGTTCTGAGTTTGAATCTCTTCACCATCGTCCGTTACAAGCGGGTATCCTCGGGCGCCAGCGTCTGAGTTGGACCGGCGGCTGGTGTAGCCTCCACCGTCGCTGAAATCGGCGCCATTGCCAGTGCGGTTGTACTGCTGGCGACTGTTATAACCAGGGTTTCCTCCAGGAGCGTTGCCATTGTTGTTGTTGCTACCTGTGAGAGGCTGCGAACCAAGCGATGCACGAACAGCGGGGTTGTAAAGAACGGTGCCGGTACCACGCTGCCAGTCATCAATGAGACACTTGCCGATCTCCCAAACAGCCTTCTCGATGCCATCAGGAGTGCCCTGCACCTCCACGATGCGCTCTGTCGACTGGGGGAGCATTTCTTTCTGGGCAACCATTCGCACGCCAGAAGCATCCTGAATGTGCTTGATCTTCAGACCCTGTCGTCCAATAATGGTGCCCATTTGGTTGTGCGAAATAAGGAGCCGGACAGCTAGCATAAAAGTTAGCGACAAAATCTCATAGATTTCCAAAAACGCAGAGCTGAGCTTTTCGGTTGAATAAAAAGTAGACAAATTCCGATGGGAAGAATCCAAAATCATAAAGCACAGGAGCGAAGAAAAAAAAAATAGTCATGACGTTTGATTGGGGACCGCAGGTAGGAAAAGTCAGTATACTTACGGTGTGTACCGTTACTCGAGACAACGCCACCCATGCCGATTTGAGGAGCACCCTCGAGCAGACCCTTAGCCACAATGGCGTAAGCCTGAGCAGCGCCCTGCAGAGGGCCAGTGACGGTAAGGACACGGTCGTGAACACCAGGTACGACCTTGCTCACACCAGCTTTGACGCCGGTCTCATCGCGCAAGTCGGCGACATTCTTGCCAGCCTTTCCGATAATCACACCAGCTTCCTTGGAGGAGACAACAGCGCGAAGAGTCAGCATGGACTGCGCGTATTCCTCCTCGGTCTTGGGAGTGGTGTCGAGTTCGCCATCGACCAGATCATCAGGGTAGACATCAGCCATGGGTTCCTCGGGAACGGTGGTTTGGTGAACTTCGGTAGCATCCATTTTGTCGAAAATGCGAATAAGCACCCAAAATTAGGTGGGTGGGGGATAGTTGAGGTGGGATGGAAGAGGTTTCAGAAGAGGTCACACGGTCGCGGCGGAGGGGATGGAGGGGAAGCTGCTGGTGATGAACATGGTTAGTCTTCAGCTCTAGAATCTCTTTGCGAAAACCGCGCTTTGCGTGGATTGACATGCGCGAGCTGCGAACGACGGCCAAACACGTTCTTGCTCGTGCAAACAGGTGGTGGTGGGCGACCTACCGATGAGGGTCCGAGATCGAAGTGGAGAAATCGCTGTGGGAGGGGAAAAGCGAAGCGTGACGCCGAGGAGTGACGGGGAGAGAGCGGAGGATGGGGGGGGGGGGGGGGGGGGAGGAGGAG
>JAOYNU010074736.1:0-63964 GCA_026745395.1 Tympanopsis confertula | reverse complement strand
CCAGTAACCGATCAATTTCGCAGTCATAGTCGGGGGTCTCAAGCTCCGAGACAGCGACTTTCCAACAGGTACCAGACAAACTTTTACCAGAACCACACTCCTCAGAAGCGAAGGCTACTACGGCTGCTGCTCCCCTTTCGCCTCTCTTGAGCCGGCCTGCGGCGAGTTTGCGTTCACGCATGGCTGCCTGTTGTTTGGCGTCGTCGCAGATATTCCTGAGAGCCGCACTCTGCATCACGTCTTGACCAATCTTGTTCATGATTGACATGAGCATGCGACTTGGAAGATGCGTCTCATTGCAGTGAGGGCAGGGGTAGCAGTGTCGGCGTGGAGCGGGGATATCAATGAGCGTCACTTGAGGAGCGCTCAAAGTGGCGGTAATAGGTCCTCCAGCAGTCAAGCTTCTTGGGGGGACTTGAAGAAGTGTGATGCTGCTGATCGACTCCTTTGGATGATGTGGACCGGACATGGTATCTTTTTGGCTTGAAAGCGAGATAGCTGCCGAGAGAGGGTGTCACGTACGATGAATCAGAAGGTTGAGGAGTACATAGAATAAATACTCAATATAAATGGATACTTTTATAAGATGTTAATAGGGAGGTCTACACGTTCTTTGTCCAAAGACCCAGACAATGCGTTATCCTATTTTTTTGTTGTTGGTATGAATAAACAATTTTATATGATTCTTTGAGGAACCTTCTTTATTCATTGTTACCTTGCCTATCGATTGATACTGCCTCCTGGGTGGGAGACATGACGATCATTGAATTATCTCATTGATATGTATCTGCGTTAAGCATTTTGAGCCACAAGCAGTGTGTAATATCACTGATCATCAGCCCTGGCTGCCTCCCGGCTCTATATGGGGCCATATGACGAATATATTGCTTCCCTTGAACTGGCCATCGTGTAGACTTTGGGAGCCCAGCCACTCTTGCCTTGCAAGGAGAATATAATTATCAGCAATACGAATAAAACCATCATGGTTCATAGTTGAACTTCCTAGAATGCATTCGTGCCACAAAGCCGGAAAACTTCGCCTCAATTATCGACGCTTCCTGATCCAAACCAGCAAGCCCTCCACGTCATGTTGTTATGTTAAGGCACAAACACCAGTCAGGCTCCCCTTCCTCTCATCTGAACCACGATGAAACTGGGCCCATAAAGCCATGACAGGCGTTGCTGACGTTCCCGCTTCTCTAATCGCTACGAAGCTCATCACCTATCTTTGCTGCAAACACTGTGGAGTTATTCTGCAGCTTCAACACGTGATGAATAGATATATCGTGACCTGAGGTCGAGGGAGATTAGGAATTTCGAGTGACAAGGCGACGACCACGACTGACGGCAAACACTTTCCCCATCACACATACCACCTGGCCACACCGCTCCTGATGCTCCCATGATATGCAATGCCTGCCAGCACATTATCTCCACAGCAGTCTCACGACCTACGGCTTGACAGAACATGGGTGAAGACCTCATCTACAAGTGGGTAGGGATAGACGGCGGTGTTTTTGATATAGGACTCGGTTAACGAAATGCCTTATCCGTACTTGGGTTGAGACTCGGAATATCCTCAGAGAAATGATACTTTACGCTCTCTGAAAATGCGTGTCACGTGAAAGCCTTCTGATTTATATTACCACGTGAGACGCATTCCTAACCCGGGCGAGCAGGGGTCGGGGCGAGACGAGGAGGATTTATTAAGCTATCCACTAAATCTTGGCACAAGTCGCAAAGACGACGGCGAGGGAATGAATCCTTATGGACCTGTGGGCCGTTTCATGGTGGGCGGGCTAGGCCCCCCTCCGGGTCCCCCTTGTCGGCGTCTAAGTAAGTAGCATCCTCCTCCGTATTTCGGCGTCTTGTACTATATTTAAAGATGACGGATAGTCCGGACATTGGCCATGCTGTGTTGGTGTGTGTTTTATCCCCCCCATATACTCGTTCCATCGTGATTGCAACCCAAAATCTCGCATCGCATCCGACCCCACGACATCTACCAGATACCAACCAGATACACCCCGGGCATACTCAGTAGTCGAGATGCCTTCTCTCATCACTTGCCTCGCCATTGCCGTCAGCAGTTCCAGTCTTGTTCTTGGACATGGCCACATCCATCAAGTCGTCGCGAACGGAAAGACGTACCCGGGATACACTCCAGGAGCAGGCACTGGCCCAAATGATGTCGGATGGTCCACGTCAGTTGAAGATAACGGACCGGTCTCGGTGAAGAGCCTGCAGAACCCTGATATAATTTGCCACCTTGACGGCAAAAACGCGCCCGCCTCGGTTGAGGTGAACGCTGGAGACACTATCCAGATCTTGTACATTGGCGGCATAGGCGGCTTCCCCCATCCTGGTGTCAACGTGAACTACATGGCATCGTGCGAAGGAGACTGCGCCACTGTCGACAAGTCATCACTCAAGTTCTTCAAAGTGTCCGAAGCTGGGCTCACTGCTGGTGGGCCGAACGATGCACCAGACTACCTGACTCAGCGTTGGATCACTACAGATGTACATCATAAGACGGCCAGAGGCTCCGGGACGGAGACGATAGATACCTACGAGGTCACCATCCCCGCTGCTATCAAGCCCGGCCCGTACGTGCTGCGTCACGAGCTGATTGCCCTTCACATGGCCCACGAGGGTAACAGCGAGTTCTACCCCGGCTGCGTCAACCTTGAAGTCCGAGGTTCGGGCACCGACCTACCCGACGGCATCCCGGCCACCGAGTTGTATAAAAGCTCTGATGAATCGCTTAATATCGATATCTATACCGATGTCGAGTCGTACGACATCCCAGGCCCACCCGTCGCCTCTTTCAAGGAGAGTGACAGCCAGGATGAGAATGATGGCGATACAGCCCCCGCCACATCCACCATGGAAGCTGCTCCGACCAGCACTGCTCATGGCCGTGGCGGGTCCAAGGGCGGCTCCGATGAGGAGGAGGAGGACGACGACGACGACGACGACGACGAGAAAGTGTGCCATTCGCACAAGAGCCAGTCGTACAAGAAGCGGACTCGTCGCCATAGGGCCTAAGTTCGTATAATTTGACCGCGGGCTGCATGGTAACTGATTCTTGGAAATGTAATTGAAGTGTGCATATTAATACAGAAATAATGTTGGGACCTTTTTATATTATCCAAATCTATTGTTCGATGGTAACTATCTTGTACTGAGTGACTGCCCAGAGAAGGATCAGAGAGATGTCTTTCAGGACAGATTGATTCTTATAGTAATATTAGAACAGGAACACATATAGATCTTCATTATTGTCATTTTCTTCTTGCAGAGCGAGAGTATATTATGCCAGGGTTTCTTACTTAGTAAATTTATTTTATTAATGTAGAAACCAGCGACGAATAATCATAGTCCGCAGCGAGACGAGTGCCCCTGGCCACGACGCTGCGCCTCCGCTCCTTCCCATCCACCTTCGTGGGCAGAGAGATACTTGGCCGGATAGGTAGACTACAAGTAATTAAGGGCTATTTCCACAAGTAACTCTTCATTCATACATGATGCAGGATCCAACGAACCTCCTTCCCGACTGAGCTTATATTCCAAGCCCTGGCCCTATGGTCAAAATCTGCGCACACATTTTCTTTTTTTAATGGGGTACCTTCATTAATGTCACCAAATCGACATCCAGTCCAAGTTCCCAAGGCGCAAGAAAATAGGAGAGGTTTGTGGTTAGAGATCTCAATGAAACGCAACATCGATATCAAACCCGCTAAAATCAAGGCATCTGGGCCCATAAGGCTCACAACTTCTTTCGAAAGGTATGGGCATCTCTAACGGCGCTTACATTGGTATGGGTATTCATATCAATTGCTTACGTTGCTAACAGATGTCCCTGCAAGCAGCGCAGTATGCAGCTGTGTTTGAGACTTAAACACCGATACCGATGAGTCTATCCAACATTACAGACACGGACAGTCGTTCTACCTTATCCCGTCGACGAGGTCGAGGTATGTGAGGAAAGATACTCGGAGCCGCATCAATACGACCCATTTGTCAAACATTGGCTTCCCACGGCATCAAACCGCCCAGAGTTACGCTCACCCGGGGCACTCGGTATGCTCTCACCCATATATGTGCCGCTTCCTCGGCTGCGCCGTTGTCAGTCGACAGCATCTCCATCTCCACGCGATGTCTGTTAGTTTTGAAAGCTGCGGCGTATCGGGTGGCGGGTATCTTTGTTAATGGATATGGCGACCCCAGTGACCCCAGGATCCCAGGTCCTCTGCTCGGATGCTGCCAATATTACTCCAATGTGACTAAAGGTCAATGCCGATCTGGCTGCCGTTGCCTATGGGTCCTAGGAAACCAACAGCCATCGTGTCGAGATACTATCGACTGACAATATCCATCTCTTATATGACGTTTGAGCAAGCCGGCCGACTTGACCGAGAAGGAATGCGTGTTTTCTCTGTCCATGTCACGCTCTCGTGGCATATCATACGGGTTGGACCGCCAATAACAACGACAATGATGGGATGGGCATTGCTGCACATGCTCATATCTGGCTGGACATGATGGACACGGCCAGTGTCGTTGCCCACCTCGGCTTGTCTGAGCCGTTGGCATGCTATCAACCACGTGACTGAACCTTGATAGTGGCACCATTGGAGGCTTCCTGCCAAAAGAACCCTCACAACGGTCTCAAACCTGACCCTTGTGTCTTTCACAAACAGCAGTCTGAAATCCATCAATCACTAGACGATCCAGGCCCGTTTAATTCGGAATGGATGCCGTTCACGCCGCTCTTGCCACGATGCTCTCGTCGGGCGACCACAGTGACTTGACCTTGCTATGCCATGGTCAAGAATTCAAGGTTCACAAGGCAATAGTCTGCGCGCACTCGGCCGTTATTAACGCTGCGCTTAAAAGCAGCTTCAAGGTTTGCTATTCCTGTGTTTTTATATATAGGATAGTGCCATATTTTAAATAATCGAAAACAGACGGTTAACGAGGGCCATGGGTAAATATAGGAATCATACACTAATGTCTACGAAGTGGAGGGCTTTGATGCGGCAACTGTTTGGCGAATGGTGGAGTTCATGTACCTGGGCTCCTACTCCCCCCCAAACACCGAGAATGCCAGCACCCAAAGTCACGTCGAGAAAGGAGCTGATGAAGCCCATGAGGGTAATGAATAGCTATCATTCCGTTTCCCCCTCCTCCCAAGATGTACAACTGACACGCAATGCAAAGATTTGACCAAGATTGATGCAAGTGATGGTATCAACGACAACGACACGCCTGGTTACGCAGCAACGATCAAATTTCACATCCGCGTCAATTCAATCGGTGACTACTTTGGCGTCCAGCCGCTGGTGTCCCTTGCCAACGACAGGACCAAGGAGACGCTTGACGCCTGGATGGCTCCCGACAAGGGGGAGGGGAAGAAGGAGAATAAAGACAAGCCACCACGTTCGCTGGCAGACAGACTGCCCGAGATTATCGAACTCGCTGTAACGAATACTGGGGATAGGCAGCTCCTGGATATACTGGCCAGTGTGACTATGACCGAGCTCGATAATGTCGTCACCGACAATGCGTTCCAGCAACTCAACGTCGTGTCAAGATTTTGCCTCCTGGTACTCCAGCATTGCAACGCCGAGATAAACCGGTTAAAACCCCAAATCAATCTACAAATCTACAGAGGAACCAGGAGCACTGGTACGAGATTGCCCGCTTAAAAAGAAAACGCTCATACTAGTGGCATCGGCAATAGGCACGTGATCTGCTACATCAGTCTGCAAAACTATCCTTCTGTAAATCCACGGCCTCAATTGATCCGGACTATGAACCGTGGGAATCATGAGAAGGGGCTACACATAGACATTACGAGGCAATATTATAAAACTCGGAACGTGTCCTGAGATGGGGACTTTGCCATTGCTCAAGTGAAAGGATCGTGCGAGTGTCTTGAAGAGTTCAAGTATCACGACTGATAAGTTAATGAGTGACCAGTTACGCCCCGTCGACCATCCGACCACTGACCCACGCAAGACTCCGCATATAGATGCCCACCTCCAAACCAGCCCTTCGTCCGTACTTCCAAATCTATCTATCTATCTACAAACAAACCCAGCATGCTTATCCACTATAGCGAGTTCCTGATAACCCAACGCACGAGATCTGCACCTTGTATTTCCGATATCGAAGGAGTGATGCGATGATGGAACCCGACCGCTCGAGGTAAAGATACAAAAGCGCCACTTGACCACCACGCAATCGGCAAGGCAGGAGGAGGAACAGGAAAAAGATGAATGGACCGAGAAACGGCAAGGAAGCCAAGCTTGGCATCAAGCCATCAGTCAGCGGGGTACCCGGTGCTCATGGGCTTCTTTCCCTTGTATGTCGAGAGAACGTCGGGGGAAAGGTGACGAACGCTCGCGTCAACCGAGGTGTTTGAATCGCTGATCAGAGACCCTGCCCCTGAGAACATATCGGAAAGCCCCTCGGACTCTTCGGTGGTCACGTCGAGAGGCCATGATGTCTCGCCAATGTATGAGTTCGTGTTTACCATGGCGGCCACGTCCAGGAAACCGCCCAGCGCGGTGTTTGAGTTGATTTGCGCCAAGAGGCCGTCCACATCGAAGAAATCCCACATCTCGGCGGTGGTGGGGCCTTCGCGGGGTTCCTCGACAGTTGGCGGGGAGGAGGAGGCGTCTGCGGCGGCTGGCGGGGGCGGAGGGATCTCGGAAAAGGTTCGTATGGTTGACGTGACAGCGTCGTTGATCTTGCTTGTGATGGCGCAAATGGTGTGGCGGTTGGACAAGAGATTGGAGAGCTCGCGGTCGAGGTGAACGGCGATGGTTGACTGGATCATGGGCACGAGCTGGCGGAAGCGGTCGAGAGACTCGTCGGTGGCTTCAGATGGGTCGACGGGCGTGTAGACTGTGGGTGAGTGGGTGAGTGGGTGAGTGGGTGAGTGACAAACAGGGAAGCAGCGGTACTTACAAGGTGAGGGGATTTTTGTAGTGTCGTCGGACTCGAGGAAGAAGAGGATGCGATAGAGGTGCTCCCATTTGTCGGTTATCGACTTCCCCACGAGCCTCGTCTTCAAGCGTTGGCCCTGGTCGACGTCGTACCCGTCGAGGGGGTCCTTGCGGGCTGATGAGCGTTCGAGCTTGCAGGGAATCTCCTGGGTCTGATGGTCCTCAAGACCGGACTCGTCAACAAAGAGACAGCGACACCGCTTGCACTCAAAGGTTGGACGTTTGTGGCTGCGTTGGAGATGTTCCCTTTGTTCAGGTCAGTTTCGTCGACGAGGGCGCTCAGTTAAAGACACACATACTTCAATCTCGAGATGGTGGGCCAGCTGTGGCCGCGGCAGGTGAGGGAATCTCTGAAGCGAGTTGGGTTGCGCTGAAAGTAAGGACACGCGAGCCTCAGGCCTCCCTCGTCAGTGCGGGTTCTCTTCCTGTCCTCTCCCCTTTTCCTCTCGCCGCGGCCGTCCCCGCCGTCCTGCTCGTCGTCCGACAGCTGCCTCTTTTGGCCAATGACACGCTTGGCGGCACCCTCGCAAGGCTTCCGACGGCCGAGGCGGACGTCGGTCTCCCTCGCCGCACTGCCGGCGTCGCGGGCACCGGCGGCTCCTTCGGAATCCTGGTGCGACCTTTCCAGTGCGACGATTTTAGGCTCGAGCCATTGATTGACAATCTCCATATATCGATCGACGATCTCGCGCCTGCGTTTGTCGAGGTGTTTCTTGACAAGGACGCCGGTCACGCTACTGACGAGACGGTGGCTGCTCGGCTCCGACTTTGATTCTCTGTCAGAGTCAGACTTGCATGGCGCATTGCGAGGAGCACCGAGATGATACCTGGAGCCAGCCTCCGGCGCTGCCTCCCCTTCCCTCTCAGCGATGGAGTGGGTGGTGGGAGCGGTGGTCTGGCGGTGGTCAGGAACAGGCATCATCGTGTCGAGGTTTTTTTTGGATATTTTTAAATTTATTGATTTGGACCGAAAGCGTACACACCTTGTCCGATGTATGGGATAGACTGGGGAGCGAGGCAGGTCCTTCCTGAGAGACTAACTCAGGCATATCCAGTTGGTTATGCCTCGTGGGCAACTGGGGCGGGGTGGACGCGCACACGGCGCTTGGATCAATCGTGCGCCGATGAGATTGACTTTATGATGATGAGGTTTTGTGTGTGTGTATTTGCGGATGGATGGATGGAAGAAGCGTGGTACGTGTGCGAGGAGTATATATGGATGGGCCAGGGAAAGTCGAGTGAGCAGAGAGGGAGAGAGAGAGTCGTTTGGGAGGAGCACAAACGGAGGGTGGGGAAGCATCTTGATTGACCAAGGCAACATGTTATTATATAGACTATACGTCGCCCATCCCGATCGGATCCGTCAACTTCGCATTTGCGATGTTTGTGGGAACGAGAAGCAAGACCGCCAATCAGCCCCGATGGGGTGTGCACAATTGTGCGACCGGTGTGTTTTGACGAGGACGAATCCGCTGCGCAGGTGTCTGCCTCGTGCGTTTCGGGCGATCGCGTGAGCTGCTTCCTGCTGAAAGCAATGCTGCAGACGCGGGAGCAGGCAAGCAGGCATGCTTTGCTTGCTGCACAATCCATTCGACGCGACCTGTGATGCCCACAGAAACGCCGGTTGCTATTGGGCGGCTGCGGCGTGCTTGGGCTGCGACACGAACGGATGAATGCATCTCGGGGGCTGGGCGCTCATGTATTGCCAGGCAAGGTTCTTGGTTCTGTTCTCGGAGATGAAACGGGTAGCTGGGAGGCGGTCGTGATCACTGTGGTGATCACGTGCTTGGAAGAGCACGTTCTGCGCACGACTTATCAATATTTTTTATATTTTTAATAAATAACATCTTATTGTGTTATCTGTTGGGGCTGAGTCGGATATCCGGCTAAACTACAAGATCAATTATTAATTGGCTACCAGCTGTAGCAGCTAAAAATATGCTATCTAGACAGATACATCATCCTTCCACCTCGTAATGAATCCTCTTTGGACCTTTTACTAGACTTGCCTTGGACTATCATACCCTACCGGCATAATGAGCGGTGAAGAGGACATATATAATCTGGTGTCCTCCTGGCCGTCTCCTCCAGATACTCATCTCCTCATCTGCTCATCTGCTCATCTCTCCATTCTTGAGTCACGACTCGTGCATCCCTCTGGCTTTGATCCAACCAACACACAGCCCACAGCCCACAACCCGCCACCATGTCCTCGAAAGCCCAGAAAAAGCCTTTACTGGTGTTCATCTCTCTGCCGGCGGACGGACACACTATCCCCACTCTGGTCATCGCCGAGGCCATGATACAGAGAGGCTACAATGTGGCCTACGTCTGCAGCAGGGAGTACGAGCCCAAGATCACAGCCGTGGGGGCCGAGTTCTTTGAATCACCCGGATTCTATGAGCTCATCCCCCCAGATCATTTAGCGAGGGTTAATGCGATGGCTACAGGATTTAACCGCATGATGGAGGAGGTCGGACTGTTATTTGTCGCCAGCATGCCGTATAGAGCAAATGCCCTGGGCGCGGCGTTGGAGGCAATTCGCCAGAGGGAGGGTCCGCACAGGCAGATTTTGGTCGTGCACGAGATTGGGGCCCAGGCTGTAATGCCATTCTCCTATGGCCGGCCCCCGCCCAAGGGCTTCGACACTTTCCCAAAGACTCTGGGCATCAGTACAATTCCTCTGATGATAAGGAGCGACGACGTGGCTCCTTTTCTCCTTGGCATGCCTTTTGACACGTCGCCTGCCTGCATGGCTCGTAATAGGAAGCTCTTTGAGCTCGTCGAGGAGGGACCAAGTAAGCTGCGCCACCCTTGATTGATTGATTGCTCACTCACTGACTGCTCAGTGAAACCACTGGACGAGGCCTACGACATCGCGACGAGAGAATCGGGAGCCACCTCCGTGCCGCCGCACCCCTTCTTCCTGTGGTTTGAGCATAGCACAATGACCGCTACACTCTGCTCTCCAAGCATGGAATATCCAGTTCGCGACCTGTCTCCCACCATCAAGTTCGTTGGTTGCAGGCCACCGACACCCTCGCCCGATTTCGTCCTCCCAGAGTGGTGGGCTGACATCACGTCCAAGGATAAAAAGACAGTCCTTGTCAGCCAGGGCACCATGAACAACGAAAACTGCCATGAACTGATCATCCCCACCCTCACCGCGCTGGCCGGCCGGGACGATGTCATCGTCGTCGCCACACTGGGACGCAGAGGCGCAGCCCTCCCGGCCGGGTTCGAGGTCCCCAAGAACGCCCGCGTCATCGACTATATCCCCTATGACACCATCTTCCCGGAGCTGGCCGTCTGCGTCTCAAACGCCGGTCACGGGTCCTTTTGCCACGCTGCAACCCATGGCGTGCCCATGGTCCTTGCTGGCGAAACCCAGGACAAGCGCGAGGTAAGTCTGCGCGCCGCATGGGCTGGCATCGCCATCAACCTGGGGACGCACCATCCAAGCGTGGAGCAAATCAGGGAGGCTGTCGATAAAATTCTGGGCGCCAGCAAGTGGAAGGACAGGGCCATGGAGATGCGAAGGGAGAACGAGGCTTTGGACTGCTTCAGCTCGATCGAGAAGTTGCTTGTGCAGCTGACCGACTGAGCAGATAGCATCTACATGGCCATAGATGATTAGAAGAGGGGAGCAAAAGCACAGACCTTGTGGCGTATTTCACGAGATTTTATTTGCCTGGATTGTGCTGCCTAAGTGCGTCCCAGATGAAACACCATGGCGTTCAGATGTAGGTATGTATGTATACAAGAGATGGCCATCACAGCGCATGCTACGTTTCCCTCGCCTGATCCGTCATTCTCTATATCATGGCTGCTCGGCATCACCTCGAGATGAGGGCGAGGACGAACACAATCAACCAGCTTGCGCCTCTTGAGCCCCTTATAAAAGACATGTATGCTATGCCGCGGCGGACTGGCTGGCTGGTTGGATACTGATCGACCATCGCAGGGCGGAAACCGCCGCAAATCAAAGACACCCCCCCCAGATGGTTCGGATTGCACAGATTTGTGCTCAATACACGCGCCCCATCAGATCGGTGGCCACGCTATCCAGCAGGTCCAGACCGGCCTCGTCAAGACAGCCGACCCTCTTCAGCTCCAGGTAAACGTCGAAAACGGTCAGCTTGGACGAGCACTTGGCAAAGGCGCGCAGCACCCACAGGGCGAGCCACTTGGTCAGCTGGACGGATTGGTCGCCGCTCTCGGCCATGTGCACCAGCGCCCCGTACAAGCTCATGAGGCGCTGCTCGCTCCAGGGGCTCTCGGCGCCCAGCTGGCGGCGGCCGTGCTTGCAGAAGCCCTTGAACAGGGTCATGTAGATGCGGCCGTCGATGGCGACGGCGTGCGCCTTCATCTCATCGAGCAGCTTGACCACGCGCGCAATGTTGCCGGCCCTCAGGACGTAGTGGTCGATCAGGATGCGGTAGGTGCGGTGGTCGGGCAGGATGGAGACGTGGCTGGCGAGGTTCTGGCGGAACTCGGGCTCGCGGCGGCTGATGCGGCCAAACATCTTGAAGACGCGGTCGATGATTCTCTTGGAGGTGTAGTCGTGCTGCGCGAGCTGGGGCCTGTCGACGGGCGCGCGCAGCATGCCGTGGTAGACTCTGTCGGCGTCGGCCTCGTCGCCGCACCTGAGGAAGCCGTGCATGACGCAGTTGAGCACGAGGGTGTCGATCATGTCGCCGGCCTCGAGCATCTCCTTGTACGCGGCCCGCACGCCGTCCGAGTCCATTTTGAGGCCGAAGAAGTTGATGAGCCCGACGTGGTAGTACCTGTCGGGCTGGATGCCCCTGCTGTCCATCTCGCGCAGGAGCATCTCGGCCAGGGTGAAGTTTCCGGCCTTGGACGCGACGTCGAAGAGGATGTTGAAGGTGACGTCGTTGCCCTTGATGCCGGCCTGCACCTCCATCTCGCGCCAGAGGCTCAGGACCGAGTTGAGCTCCCGTTTCGACGTCCAGCCGGCGTACCGGCCGGCCAGGGCGAGCGCGTAGTTCCACTCGGTCCGTTTCAGGGTCAGCCCCGTGTTCTTGACGTCGGCGACGAGAGCAAAGTAGCGCAGCATGCCTCTGGCTGTCTTGCGTCCGGGGGTTCCCATGACGTCGAGGAGGGCGTGTCGGAGCCTGCCAGTGATGTGGAGCATGCGCGGCTCCGGGAGCTCGCGGTACGCCTCGTAGATGGACGTGAGCGTGACGCGGCGCGGCATGCGGCGGCGCGTCGAAACCAGCAGCGCGAGCCTGGCGTAGACGCCGGGGCACGTCGACGGAATCTCGTCACGGGACGGATGGTCCGTGTCCGAGGGGCGGTCCGAGACGGTGACGGTGGGGCCATCCGGCTGTGCGTAGCGGCGAAAGTAGGGGTCCCGGTAGATCTGCAGGTAATCCTTGACGGGCCCGATGCCCTCGGTGTTGACAAGGGAGTCCTGGCTGTGGGCGGGGAGTGGCGTCGTAGGCCGGGCATATTGAGACATGGACAGGGACAGATCTGCCGAGCCGACCCCTCTTGCGGTTGGCATCGCAGCAGATGCAGCAGGGGCATTGTCCCAAAAGTGGCGTGCCACCTTTGCAGACGTCGTGGCATCGCCGGCTGCCTCCGCGATGCGCACGTATCCATCCTCGCCCTCTGTGACGACGCCGCCAACTGCCTCGAGCCTGACGCTCTGGACCGACTGTTGTTGTTGGCGTGCATCCGACTCGCGGCCGTCTGAGCCAGGATGTGATCTGGCTTGCTGCTGCTTCTTCTTCTTCTTCCTCTTCTCCTCCTCCTTCTCCTCAGCCTGTGCTATCTTTGTTGCATCTCCCTTGGCAGGTGACGACAAGACCGATCCCAGCCCGGCTTCGTCGCTATAGAGCCGGCCCGATGTGACCACGGTGGGCGGTGCAGGCTTGTGCGCCGCACCCAGCACGGGAGACAAGAGGCCGGCCGAGGGCCACAGCGAGGACCGTGGACAGCAAAAGAAGCCGCCGTGCAAGCTTCGTCTCGAGGGTGGTGGCCCCGCCGCGTATTTTTTCCCAGAGGCATTGGCGAGCGGAGAGCAACTGGAGAGCAAAATGCCTCGAACGTGCCGCTCAATGGGGCTGCGAGGTTTCATGAGCCGGGAATGTCATGTCGGCGGAAGGGGTGTTTGTGGTCAATAATAATAATAATATTGATAATAATTCTGGATCTCTGAATGGGATGGGGAGGGGCAGATGCATTGACAGGTGGCGGGCAGCCTGCCACTGACTGGCCAGCTGGCATTTCAATGCAAAGATTGAAGAGAGCAAAAAATCAGTTCCTGGATGCCCATGTTCCAGCACTTCCAAGAGGGATGGGTCGCGCGATGCAGATACGGCCCGCAAGGGTCCTCGACACGGTCACGCAGGAGCTCCAAGGCACCGGCATCATGCTCCGGTACAAGCGCAAGGTCCCCCCGTGGTTCGACGTGCTGCACCGGGTGCCCCCATCGGCCAAGACGCCGCGCACGGTGCCTGTGGTGCACCAGAGCAAGAAGATGAAGCGCCCGCGGTACACGTTTATCCCCCATCAAATCAGGTTCCCCGAGGACAACCTGCGGACCGTCTTCTTCAAGCACCACCCCTGGGAGCTGGCACGGCCGCGCATCATGGCAGAGACGGACGGGAGAGACGCCGAGAGGATGGACTGGAGCACAGGGCTGAGACAGCCGGGGATGCCGCTGTCTGGGGAATCGTGAGTTGGGTCCTTTGGCGAGCGAGCGCTGTTGTGTTGTTGGTGTGTGGTGGTCAACTGACAGATGCTGTTGCGTTGGGCAGGGTGGTGCAGCGGCAGTTATGGGTCATGCAAAACGAGGGACTGGCGCAGGACGAGGCCTACGACAAGGTGCGCAAGGAGTTCTACGAGTTGCGCCACGAGGACCAGGTCGAGCAGCGTCTGGCCAAGGAAGAGGCCATGCACGTGGGCGGCTACTTTGGCCAGTTGCGCCTTGATGTGTCGCTGGGCATCGAGGACAAGGAGTTTGAGGGCTGGAAGAAGTGGGCCGAGAAGCAGATCATGCTGGCGGCCGACACGGCGAAATCCTCAGCCATCCCAGCGGAAACGCCAGCGCCAGCTGCCGCGGCGAACACCCAGGAGGCCAAGACGGAGAGCGAGAACGGAGGAGTCAAGCCGGAAAGGCCGACAACAGCAAGGGGGTCAGCACCGCGCCCAAGGATGCCAGTGTGGTCAGTGTGAGTGGGTGTCAAGACTTGCTGGTATTTTATAAACGTAGAAAAAATTAAAAAAATTTCAACCCCTCCTCGTCTTTGGCGGGACAACCACGAGCCAGCCGGCGTTGGGGACGCCGTATGCCTTGGCGACAGGCTGGTGCTGGACCAGGAACACGTCGGCTATGCCGGTGTAGTAAAACAGCTTGCCTGTCAGGCTGAGCGTGCGAACGCGCGCCCACGACTCGACGTAGACGACTTGCATGCTCGACTCGGGCGCAAGATAAAACAGCTTGAGCAGATGTGCCGCCAGCCCCACAAAGAACCCCGTCGCGGGCCCGTTGGTCAAGATAACGTCGGGCACCTTGCGGCCCCGCGCCGTCGTGGTGTTGCGGGGAGAGGCGAGGATCGGGAAGATTTGCAGGAACGAGACCAGCGCCGAGAGCGGCGTCGTGGCCAGGGACTGGTGCACCCGCCTCGCCCTCCGCACGACGTGCGCGTCGTATGTCCCGACGTTTCCACGGTGCAGCTTCTGCATGTCGTCCTCAAACGCCTTCATGTGTAGCAGCGAGCCCTCGTCGCCACTGGACGCGAGATACCGGCGATGCATGTGGCGGAAGTCGCCGAACCCGGACTCGAGCATGAGGAGCATCTCTCTGGTGTGGCCTCCGGACCCGAGGACAACAAAGACGAACGGGTCAGGGTGGTGCACGAAGAATGGAGTGCCGGCGCCAGGGACAATGGCCTTGATTGAAGATGCGGCGACGCGGCAGCCGACGATGGTTACATGGCGAGCCTGTGCTGAGTGTCAATCTTGCGGTTGGCTCGAGGTGGTGATGTGGTCAAGGTACAAACGGTGACGAAGATGAAGAGGGCGACAAGAACGACGGCAAGGGTCGATGCCCCAAGCCGGAACAAGTCCATCTGGGTGGATGGATGGATCGATCAAAGGTGCTCTGCTCAAAAGCGTTTGACGGGGGGAGGCCATCGTCAAGACGGCCTGCGCTTGGGTGGATGGTGGATGGTGGATGTGGATGGTGGATGTGGAATGGTGGAAGGAATGAAAAACATCAAACCAGGTATCGAGCCTGCGCCACCGCCCGGCAGAATTTTCCCAGTCATCCCTCCAAGCTTGCCTGCCTCTTATCATCATCAACAACAACAACAACATCAACAACACTCTTCTCGAGAATCACAAGCCAGCTCCCCTCTCTCTGCCTTGTCTGACCACCATGACGCTCACATAGATTCGCACCACTTTGCAGTTATTTGGTGCTGCACGTCCAAGGCCAACATGCGCAAATCTCGAGGCTCGAGACTGGTCTGCTTCTACTGCGGCAAGCGCTCGCCCATAAAATACGATGGCTGCATGCGCAGGTTCGACTGCGCTCTATGCGACGCCACAAACTGGCTCGACGCCAATGGCGAGATCACCGACCCCCCGGCTGCGACGACCAACGAGCCAGTCGCACGTCCCAGAACGCAGTACGCCATCTCGCGCGCCTCGTCACCAGACCCTGCCGTCTCGTTCTCGTTCACATCATCCTTCACCGCGCCGAGCACGCTGCCGTCTCCGTCGGCCGACATCTTTTGCTCCAAATGCCTGAAACACCAGGCCCTCTTCACCGCATGCCTCGCGCAGTACGAGTCGGAATCCGACGGCGAGGATGCCGAGCCCGCAACAGGGTCGCGGTCGGGGCCTGCGTCGTCGTCGTCATCGTCGCCGCTCCGTAGGCCGCGGAACCCCCCCAAAGACCCCGTCAAGTCCCAGCGCCGGTACTATGCCTTTCGACGCAACCTTGTCAAGCTCTACCCGCAGGTGTGCGACGAGTGCGAGCCCAAGGTCATTGAGCGGGTGCGCCAGGCCGGATACACGGCCAAGACGGACCACCTGCGCCGCATGATGGAGCGCAGCCGTGCGAGCAGGTCCGCCGCCGCCAGCCGGACGCGCACGCTGCTGAACACGCTGGATGACCTTGGCCGCTGGGCCTGGTGGTCCGCCCTGGCTCTGCAGGTTGCCTGGCACCTGGCATGCTTGCTCGACGCGGACGCGTGCGGGATCCTCAAGTGCGAGGCTGGGGGCTACGTGGCCTGGATACCAAGGCTGCGGGCCGCCATGCCGCCGGAGAAGACTCTGGTATGGCTGGCAAAGGCGGTGGCGGTGCCGGCCCTGGCCTGGAACCCGCAGTTTGTCCAGGTCTGGAGGGGCTTCTCGAGGCACATCCTTGGCCTGTCGCAGTGGTATACGCTGCAGTGCATGGCCATCATGGTGCGATTCGTCGCATGGAGTGTTTTGGGGCGGGGGCAGCCTCCGCAAGGGCTGGCCAAGAGCGCCCTCGTCACCGCCCACGTGTTCATAGCACTATTCACAGGCTTTGTACGTGTCCTCCTCTTGGGTGTCCTCCTCTCGGCCAGTCGACGACAAAATGCTGACCCCCCGTCCCGTTCCAGATATACACGCTCGCGCTCAGGGCGGTCAGGATAGACACGACGCCTCTCTTTGTCTCGGACAAGACTGCAACGCCAGCCACCCAGGGGAGGTCCCCCATGGACCAGCAGCAGCCCACGACCCCCCGGAGGCCACCTCGCCAGACAATTTCCGACGTCCTCGACGAGGTTCTTGCCGCCGCAACCCCGAAACCCCCCGAACCCGCGCGCGGTCCCAGGCCTCCCGGAGCCCTTCCTCCCCTGCCGGCACCGGCCTCCAAGTACCGTGGCGATGGCAGCCCCAGCATGCGCCTGAGCAGCCTCTCCCTCTCCGGCGGCCATCCGCAAACCCCTCAGCACCAGACACCCAACCGTCGCGGCCGCCCTGCAACCCCCGCCCAGGACTTTGAGGAAATGGACTGGTCTCCGATGCCCCAGCTCCCGCGAGCTCTGGTGAACCCATCAAATGCCCAGAACCATGCAGACCCGGATCCGGGCCGGTTCTGGTACAAGGTCCCCCCGGCACCCGTGATGCCCGCACACCGGGCCCGCAACCCGCCTGCCAAGGCACGCATCATCGAGAAAGCCGTGACCAAGCCGCCTCCTGGCTTCTTCTTCCGAGACCCGCCTGCCTCCAACGATAACAATGACCAGCAAGACAACAACGACAACAAAGCCAACAAAGCCAACAAACACAAAGGCATCACCTTCTCCGAGCCCCAATTCTTTGCGCCCGACCCGGCCAACCAGCTCGCCGACATGCTCAGCACGAGCTTCTCGCTCAGCCTCAACGACCACCCGGATGATGCGGGGTCTGCTACCGAGGACGAGGGGATCGGCGTGCAGGTGCAGGACGCGGCGCGCGACTTTGTCACCCAGGTCATTCCGACGGCGCGCCATGCGACCGCCGCCCAGGCAATCCTGCTTTTCATGCTCATCATGGGCTGGAAGCACGCAGTCGCCTCGCTCGACGGCAGCGGCCAGATGACGGGCGCGTGCTTGTTTGTGGCGGGCATGATTTCGGCGCAGAATCTGGGCGTGTCCAAGGTATGGTCGCTCCTGGGCCGCAACGGCGGCGTCGCCACGAATCCAACAAGGCTCGAATATGCCCTATGCGCACTATACATGGCCGAGATCGGCATGGTGATCCACATTGGCAGCAAACTCCACGGCGAGACAGAGGCCGGCGGATCCGAGACTCTGGGGGTTGGCGTGTTCGCGGTCATGGGGCTTGCGAGGCTGCTGCAGGCCGCGGCGGGGGGGTAGGACGTTTTATATGCAATCCAACGTTGCGAGCGTGTTTTTTTTTTTGGGACACGAATATATATACACTATCTATGGGGGATCCTGGAGAGCATGTCCTGATCTGACTGTCTCCCACGTGTCCTGACAGGAGCAGCCCAAGCTGCTGGTGAGTGGCGGCAACGGGTATCGTGGGATGAAATTTTAAATATATATAAATGTTCGGGGTCTTGTGATCCAAGAGAATCCAGCATGGCTTCGTGCTTTTTACCATTCAGTTAGCGCTCGCGACTTGTACGCAGGGCGTGCGCAACCCTATATGCTACACCCTATATGCTACACTGGGACTATAACAACCAAGTTATAGTACGTTCATACCGTATATACTGTATATACGCGTTTAAACCTCCCCATCTCCCAGACACGAGTCCATGCACCTGTCCGAAGGCAATGACGGGTCCGATTACGACAACGCGTCCGACGACGATGACGAGTCCATACGGTTCCGATGTCCTAACAATTCCGATGACGATTCCGATGACGGCGAGTGGATGATGATGACCGGTCCTGATTTCAGGCAACGCCAGGATCAGGGAATGGTCACGTGCAGGCGTCTTGCGCGATCGAGAAGATGAAAACTTGGGAGGCCAGCTTTCCCATTTGATTTTGCTGGACCAGCGGACCGAGCTGGAAGCCGTGGAGGCCATCTCGCTTGCTTGCCCGATGCTTATCATCCGGCAAGGCCGGTCGGCTGGCGAGTATTGATGCATGGCGGGATGGGGAGACGATGTATGGCAATTATTGCCAAGATATGCATGGCGATTACTGAGGTTCGTATGGTGCTGTTTGGGAGTTGATATTATAGTTTATCATATCATGTAGATAACTCCAGAGCTTCCATCCACCTTGTGAACGACGATACAGTCTCGCTTATAGCCACCACGTCTCGTCGCGCTGGGCACACTTTACCTCGTTATCACATTATCTACAGAGTAGACATTGTCCTCCATACTGCTTTCACATACGACGGACTCGCTTGCATGCTTGGGACGAATGGCTGGAGTACAAGTTTGCTCGGTCAAGGATCTGCTCTTGTGCAAGCAAGTTATATTCCGGGATCAGCCAAAGAGGAGCGAGAGACGTGAAATCTTATCTTATCTTGTTATGCCTATAACTCTCGAATGGGTCACCATATATCGCTCCAGGCCAACCTTTCTTTTGAGCGAATCTGTTACAGTTTACAAAGCAATTAGATAATCACGTCTCAACGTTGCTGCGATGCCAATCGCGATACTGCCTTTGGAATACCATACCTAAGCAGCGTCGCTTCAGATCCAACGAGATCCAATTCTATCCAAAGTCCAAGCATGATCGCCTCAACCAGTGGCCTGGCTTGGAATGCCCCCCTTCAACGAACTGACTTTTGCAAGCCAGTCACCTTTGGGCCCACCATGCGCTTCGTCGCCGACATATTACCACTCGCCTTCATGAGCTCTCCCAAACACACCATCTCGTGCGCGGAGCCGGGACCTCGACCCCGCTGCACAATGGCAGCGTTGAGGAGGGCCTTTCGGGCAGCTCTCGCAAGCTTATCGGCGCGGCAGTTCCCGTCGTTGCCGTTGTGTCCTTTGATCCAGCGAAACTCCGTCGGCACACCCATGCGCGACAGTTCAAGCAGACGAGGAATCAGCGCGCCCATGGCTCTATCCCCTCTGTGCTGATCCCGTTCCTGGAAATTCCTGATTTTGCCCAACGCATGGGTTGAATCCGTCAACACCACCACTTTCGGAACAATCCTCTTGTCGCCCGGACCGACAACCGACGTCCAGCTTTCCTGCTGCGCCTTTGTTGCTGCGATTCTCAGGGCCTGCGCGATGGCCAGAATTTCAGCCTCGTTCGGCCCGTCGACATTCCGGACCCCCCAGCTAAACCAGCATACACAAGTCAGTATCCAAGCAGCGCGATGAAACCGGCACAGACAGACAGCAAGCAAGCCCAACGCACGCATGGTCTTCCCACTCCCATCGAGAGCCGCCAAGATATCGCTTGTAGACGACAGCCGCGCCACCAGCACGGGGAGCCCCCCCGGCACTGCCGTCGGTATAAAAGGCCAAGTGCGGCTGCATGGCAGAAGATCTCAGCGAAGGGCCGAGTGTCGCGTGCTTGCTGCTGTTGATGACGCTGATTCGATGGAGGGCTTTGGCGTGTACGTGGAGCTTCGCCATCCCAGGATAATGTTGAGTTACGTTTTTGATGATCTCAAGAGCTTTTGCCGTCGCATTTCGCCAGATCTTGGGCATCATGATGGATATGATCAGGTTGGAGCCAAGGAGACCCGTTCTTCAAGACGATATGGCGACGTACAGCGAGTGTGGCATTGTATATCTATTATATCTATTATATATATATATATATATATATATGCTCAGAAGTTCACATGGAGCACTATCTTTATTGTGTAGATGGCTACCAACAAAGGCTCCTGTAACTCTTTCATCAAAGGAACCGAAATAGACGTTTGCAGAAACATCCAACGAAGATGCGTGTCATATAGGCATCCAGGTAGCAAGAAATTTGCAATCTAATTTTTGTATTGATTCTTGTTTGTTTGGATGCTTTCCCAATGCTATTAACTCGGCTAGCCACAAACACATTCTTCCCAACCAGTTACGCGGTCCTTCCACGCCTATGTTCAAAACAACGCATCTACGTTGATGGAATGGTTAAGTCTACAAATTTAATAGTTTGTGCACTTGACCCGTAAATGTGAGGACGAACGCCCTGATATGACTGCCACGTGACTGCGAGACTGGGTGTATAAGCCTCAAGGAATGTGGATATCGGGCCAGCCGGTGCGTGGTGGATACTTCCAACACGCTGATTATCCAAGGCCACATATACACACCAGAATACTGAATCAAGCATGAGCTCTGGCTGTTGGCATTTATCATCAGGCTAGTCAGGACGGACAAAAAGAAGCATCCAACCCTCGCTCCGGTTTCATGACGCAGACGATGCCCTCGTATCCACCTTTACGTCTCGGCTGACGAATCCGACAACACCATGTGCAGACATATATATATCCCACCATGATCGATAGCCCTCCCAATGCAGCAGCAGAATCCAGAGTGTCCTCCCGTGAGATAAGGACGTGCCCGAGGCTTAAATGTCATAATGTGTTTGTGGTGTGTATGGTATGCGCATATAGAGACAATCGATGTGCGTCAGGCTCACAGATAGACAGGACCTCGCGGGTCGAGCACAGAAAAGAACGAGTGGCCGGGGTCGTGTGGGATGGATGCGACGGGGGCTCAGTCTTGCATCCCCGCCCGTGGCCACCCAATGGGCCAGAGCCCAGAGGCCCCTCCTTTCCATGTTGCGTGTTGTGGCCAGTGGTGTCTTTGTCTTTGTCGCCCACCGCCATTCGCCTTGCAGTCGTCAAGCCGTGAACCTCTTTCGCAGCACTTGCAGAGCGACCCGGACCTGCTGGCGATCTGATTTTGCCAGTATATGCGTTTCTGATATATATTTCAAGATAATTTGGACGACAGTCAATGTCATTGTAAAAAAGAAACGGAAAAAAAAAGAAATCGTCATGACATGTCTGTCCTGTGTGCTAACGAGTGTCCGCAGCCATGCACGTGAGCTGAGCAGCCCTCCCCTCAGGTGATGATGATAGTTTGCTTGTTTGCTTCCTGGAATGGCGGTGAAAGCACACGCAATCGGCTGGGGGGGAAGATAAGAGCGTGGGGGAGGAAGAACGACTAAAAGGGAAGAAAAGGGAAACAAAATAAATATCCAAGAAAGAATCAACACCAAAACGCCTCCAAGTCCCAAGGCCCCACCGACCCTATGTAATGATGCAGATGATTGAGTAGTAGATAAGTCGTAACACGTCCAGGATCGATTGTACAAGCACGGTGCTAGGCCCGCACGCCACCCCAGCCTTCTTGGAAGCCGGGTCCGTAGTTGATGTCGTCCTTGGTGTAATTCTTGCCGAACCGGATCTTGGACGAGGGGACAGCATAGGGCTCACGGGAGCGCGGGTCAATGGTGCGGGGATCGACAGCGCGGGCGTTTGACATGACAGGCTGGACATATGTGTAGGCCGGCTTGGCGTAGTTCCTCTCGGGGGAGGTGCGGAAGGAGCCCTCACGACGACTCCGGCCGTCGTTGACCGTGTAGACGGTGGTGTAAGGGTAATCACGGGGGGGGGCCATCTCGGGCGACCTTGCGCGGGATCCGCGACGGCTTTGGTTCTTGGGTTCGCGGCGGTAGTCGTCGTCCGACTCGTCCTCCTCGTTGACCTGAGGCTGGTGACGTGAGCGGTTGCGGCCACGCGGCTCGGCCTCGCGTTCGTTGTTGCTGTAGTGAAACGTCTCGGCACGGCGAGGCGGAGATGGCATGGGGATCTCGGCCGCGGTGCGCGTGGTAAACTCCCTGTCAGTCGCCGTGTTTGCGCGGGGGAGGTTGCGCCTCGACATGGGGGGCGGGACAGCGTCCACGACGATGTAGGGGGCCTCATCGGCCAGAGGGTCGAGGGTGGGGCCCTTCTTGGACGACGACGGCTTTTCCTTTGTCCGCGACTCCTGGGAGCCACGACGTGCCCTGACCGAGGACCGGCGAGCCTCTTCCTCGTCGACGGGGGGCATGGGGACGATGGGGGGGGGCGTGACATAGGAAACACCAGATGTGTATGTGTTGGCGCGGCCGAGAATGGGAGTTGCCTTGGATTGCGACGTTTTGATGTAGTTCATGGCATTCTCCAGGGCCCGACTCTGCTTTTCCTCGGCGGACTCGCGTCGCTGCTCGGATAATGAGCGCTCCCGGTTTTCGGGGTCGCGCTCGCGTTCACGATCACGATCACGTTCACGTTCGCGGTCGCGTTCGCGATCACGATCACGCTCCTTGTCTTTCTTTTCCGCCTTGTCAGCCTTGTCTGCCTTTTCAACCTTTTCGGGCTTCTTGGCGTCTTTCTCAAGACCCCTGGCGGTGCTCGACGACTTTTTCTTGTCACCCTTGAAGAGGCCATCCTCGTCGGCGTCGTCGGCGTAGGAGCGGGGCTTTGTCTTTTTGTCTTCAGCCTCGCGCTTCTCCCTTTTCCTTTCCTTCTTGAGACGCTTCTCCTCTGCTTTCCGCGCGTCCTCCTTCTCGGCCTTGCGCTGCTCCTTCTCCCAGTGCCGGCGGTGGTCGCGCTCGGGCTCCTCGGGCTCCTCGTCGAGGTCTCTGCGGCGTCGCCTCTCTTCCTCGCGCTTGCCGTTGCTCGAGCGCTCGTCGTAGCTGGCGGCCCTGCGTGCCGTCTTGTGCAGGTCGTCTGGCACGCGGATCTCCTCCCACGACTTGGGCGCGGTCTGGGCGTACATCTTGGACGACGAGCTCGCGGCGTTGGCGGTGGTGAAGAAGGGTCTTGGTGGCTCGGCGGTGCGGACGTTGGCATTGCTGTGATAGGACGAGTACTTGGGGGGGGACCTCGGTGTTGTTGTGTCTTGGGGGGGGACGGAGGCAGCAGCGAAGGCGGCGTGGAGCTGGTCTCTCCGGATCTTGTCGTATTTTTCGCGCTCGGCCGGATCGCTCAGCAGCTCGTAGGCGCCCTGGACCCTTTGGAACTCATCCTGCTTCTCGAGCTTGAGGGCAGGGTCGACAACCTTGTCCGGGTGGCATTTGAGAACGAGCTTCCGATATGAAGTGCGGATCTCGGTCAGGGTGGCATCACGGTCGACGCCGAGGGTTTTGTAGGGATCGATTGATATTGCCACCATGTTGAGTGGTTGTGGGGTGTGCGAGAGGCCAGAGAACCCCTTGACAGAAAGGTTCTCCAGGCTGGGGATGGAAGGCGATAATGTAGCAGCGATTCGGTCAGTTGGGGGCAGGGGTGGCCTTTTGGATTTATGTGGGGGGCCGGGTGGCGATGGGTGGTGGCGGTTGTTGTTCTGCTGTCGCTGTTGTCGGCTGTTGTTTGTTTGATGGGGTGGGCCAACGACGCCAAAGGCTTATGATGGATGGAGGATGCCCGGGGGCGGGGCGAGGCACAAAAGGAAGCGAAGCGCTGGATGGAAAGCTGGAACGGTGGTTGAGGGTGAGGCGAAGTGAGGTGAGGCGAGGCGAATAACAGGTTGTCTGGGTGTCTGTCTGTCTGGTCTGGCAATTCCAGGTCAATGCTTTGGAGGGCGAGCCAAGTTGTCTCGGATGGATGACGCGGTGGGAAGTTGGAATGAAATTCTCGCAGCCGTCAAAAGGGCGGCTGGCTGGCTCGTGCTGATAAAGGAATGGCTGGCTGACCTCGCAGAGGGCAAGATGTGTGTATGTATGTAAAATGTGAATCAAAATATAGCAAAGTATAGCAAAGTCAAGTGCGTTTGTTGGATTGTTGAGCTGCAATGGTCAGGACGAAGCGAAATACGATATTGTTGCGAAATATAAATAAATATTGCTGGGGCTTGATATTGCAGTGTAGATTGATGAGTGCTTCGTCGTTCGTCGTTCGTCGTCAGGGGTGGGAAAGAAAGGCCAGGAAAAAGGAGGCCTTAGTTAAAAGGTCTGTCGATGCGGTGGGCTGGCCGCAAAGTTGAGGCTCGCTTTGGAACGAATCATGGAAGGGCGACAGTGCTGTTGCGGAAGGGGAAAAGAGCGTAGCTTGTATATATGTATCGGATTTTATCTGGTTTTCTTTTTGGCAGAACCCGATGAGGTCACGGGGGGGGAAGGAAGAAAAGAATCAGGAGAAAGAGGGGGGAATGTGTAAAAGGAAGGACCAGGATTATTATGCGAAGAGAGGAGCGAAGAGTAAGGTCAAAAGAGGGGTGGGGATGATTGCCGCCTCTGATGCACTTGTCGTTGGTGCAAAAAGGAAAAAGGGTAGCAGTGGTGAGGTAAGGTGTGTCTGTCTGTCTGTCTGTCTGTCTTTGCCTTTCCCCTGTTCTCTAGAAGGAGTTGTACCGACAAGCAAATGGGGCGTGTACAGGGAGTACGCAGGACTGGACCGACTGGTGGTGTGTAGATGATAAAGTGAGGGGGTGCGGTGCGGTAGTACGCAGCGTGTGGTGGGGGGAGGAGGGGCAAGACGAGGCCGTGATAGCGACGTGAGTTGGATTCGCTGATGCTTGAGGTGGGTGAGGTGAGGTGAGGTGAGGAGGGGGCTTGGTGCTTCCAGGCTTTCCCTTGTTCTCTTTATATTATCTGTGTGGTGTAGTATATGTGTATAATATATATATGTTCGTATATTACTTAGATGTTACTTAGATATGTAGATATGTATCTGTATCTATATATGGTGTGCCTGTGAGAGTGTAAATAATATGGTGTTGTGTGGACTGGTTTACTTACATTAGCTGAGAGGAGAGCGAGCTTATTAATAAATGCAACCAGCAGCTAAGCTCTAGGGCGAATGCAGTCAGTCAGTCAGTCCGTCTCCTACGGCGATGGCGAGACCATCTGCTTCCGTCCGCTTCCACCCGGACCAAGGGAGGGATGATTGGGAAATCCAGCTGCGTGTTGACCGAGTTTTTCTCGCTCGCCCTTGTGGGGTGTGTTAAGAAGCGACGCAATATAGGCAAGGAAAGTCGTCCCCACAAGGTCTCGTGTCGCAGTAGAGAGAGATATTGCATACTTGGGTGTTGAATGCTGAGGCACAAGGGTACTTGATTTTTTATCCCCAAGGGCGATTTACCTGGGGGTAAAACAAGTACGGAGCTAATCGTAGGGGGTGTAGATTTGTAGATTTCTGGAGATCCATCTAACATCCATCTATCTATATCCCTCGTGAAAACAGCATGGGATTGATCGAGGCGAAGCAAAGGCAAGGGGTCGAGAAGCCAGCCACGAAATCTAGCCACAGAGCTGGGAATGATGATAATAATAAAGGTTATTTGCAGCCTTCGCGTTGGACAAGCAAAGTAAGCGTGGGCGCCTTGGCGTATGGGCTTGCAACGACGCCACGAGCGCGCTGAGGGTTTCTTTCACCGTTATATCAGGTGAGGCAAGTCCAGGGTTCTTTTTTTTTAGGACCGTACTACTTTGTCACAGGCGGAGGCGCAAGCTCGCTTTACGCGATTATACAGCCCACGGTACATCATCAGATAATATCGGCCAGCCGACATGCGACTGACTGGCCTGGAAAGTCGGAGAAGCTGACGCCGTTCGGTAGATGGCGGGACCGGCTTTGGTTTCCAAAAATGAAAATGAAAAAGGCACAGCAGCAAATCATGCAAGGTGAGGCGGATATCTTTTGCCCTCGGCGGCGAGCGCCGTCGTCGGGAGACTCTGGTGGTGTGCGGATTTGTCACCGGCCTCCCGCCCAATCTTGTCCCCAACCTTGTCGACAAGTCGTAGCAGTCACGAGGCCTGATATTGGGCCGTCGACTCTGGCGGTTCAGCGAACGAGAGAACAAGAGCAAGTCGTGGCGACAGGTGGCTGGTGGTGACTCGACTCGAGCAGCGAATAGGATGGACTGGTGGTGGAGGAAAAGGAAAATTCGCCGAAAAAACGACAACAGCAAATGGAAGAGAAAGGAACAGGAAGAGAACAGTCAAAGAGGCAACCGACCTGCTTCGCTTGGTGGATGAGGATGAGGAAGCCCCGGTCACAACAATAGGCTCCGCAGCGTCGGTTGCCTGGGAGTCATCAGAGTCAGGATTACAAAGGGGTTAATGTAATGCACTTAACCTGCTCACAAAAGATTCTGGCTGTGCTCTTCTGCAGGTGATCGATCAGTCCCCGATGTCGTGCTGCTTGCGCAGGGCAAGGGGGCGGTGAAGCGATGGGTACGACGACAGGTATCGTGAGAGTGACCTGAAAGCGAAGCAAGATGACTGGTAAGTAAATTGCAGGGCAGCTGGAGACGGCTGATACTTGCACAAGCAAGGAAGAAAAAGAAAGAGAGAGAAGTTGGAAGAGAGTGGAAGAGACGACTGGTAACACGCGGCCAAGACCAAGGGCTATGCTATATGCTAATGTCCGACATTAACAACGCCCATGACGCATAATGATTAATTAAACAAAAGAAACTCAGCCTCTCAATTGGCAATCATGATGATGATGATGACATCTGCCCCCCCAGGACCCTTTCTTTCCAAGGGAACGGATGCGGGGGCTCCAGGAACGAGCCATTTCCCCACAGAACCCGCCCCCGACGACGTGTTGAGGCCCCGGCTGGGTCGCTGCGACGAGACCTCATCTTGGTGATGACGACTGACGAGCGAGCAGCAAGCCATGGCCGCGATGGCACGGGACCGATGCGCTGGCCCTGTCGGCCGGCCGAATGTCGAATTACGAACTACGAACTACGAATTACGAATTACGCATTACGCATTACGCATTACGAATTGCCAGTGCGGGATGGGGATTTGATGGGCAGGGCACACAACATCAACACGGCATCGTCGTTCCTCACAACAAATTCCTCCCTCGCGCCAGCGTGGTGAAACCCGAGCTGCGAGCTTCTTTCTCGTATAGGCTCGAGCCGAGCAATGGCTCAGGCGCCGCAGACTCTGACGGACGGGATGCCCGCCGAGCCAACGGGACGAGCCCTACGTAAGAAAGAGGCAAAATGGGCCCCCTTGTGTGTGGTGGAGGTGGAGGTGGTGGTGGTGGCTTGCTTTCTTTGCTTGCCCCCGAATGATATTAATACATTAATCTGGCTTTGACGGCGTCGGCCCCCAGGTCTCGACAAGGTATCTATCCGGCATTCCCGCGTCGGAACGCACGCAATTCGGCAAGGGCTCCCTCCCATAGCGTCCGGATGCGATGGCCTCATCATATGTGCTACGCAAGTAGACTGTGTATGTACAACCAGATAAGTCTATGCCAAGTACGTTATAATAATAATAATAACAATATAAAGATATGTATGCACATGTGGGTTCCATGTACGTGTACTATATGTGCGTAATAAGTCTATCAAACACATCCATCAAATGACAGGACGCACCGCTCGGTAGCTCGGATCCCTCTTTTGCGAATCGGCGAAGAGGGGCTCCCAGGTCAGCAGATCTCCCTTGGCCTTACCTTACCCATGGCCTTGCAATGTTTTGACGACGTGGTGAAGAAAAAGAAGCCCTCATGACCATGCTGACTGGGTGATCTGATCCCTTGCCAGCTCGCCCTGGCGGATATGATCGCTTGGCAGCAGACACGTCTACCGCAAGGATCACCGCATCACGTCACAAACACACACCATCAGGGTCCTTTGCCTGCAACTGCTCGTCTATCTACTTGTGGCGGGGGTCGGATCCGACAACACGCACGACACGCACGACAACCTGATCACCCTCCTTTGGCGATTTTATTTATCCCTCTACATTGTGGCCACGACGCGTTGCTTGGAGAGACGCTTATTGAGACTCTTCCTCCTCCAGCCGACGCCAGACCTGGCATCCTGAAAGGTCGGACAATACTACGACCGACACGACCGACACGATACGACACGATATGACACGACACGACACACGACACAAGGTAACCCTTTCCGCCGGCTATCTCTTGTCCTATCATGGACAATCGCGTGATTTTTCTTTTTTCTGCAGAAAAATCTCCAATCAGGCATTGTCCTCCGACTTTATCTCAGAGCCATATGCCATATAGGCCTCCTGCATGTATACAAGTACGTACATGAGATTACATGGGCCAAGTAACTGACTGCCAGGCGCTGAGTCTGCATGGCCGTCTGGAAGAGGACAAGGACGAAAACGCACCACCGTTGCCGGGCGGCGATTGGACGGCAACGACATGCCCGATGTCGCTCGCTCGCGGCGTGCCGTGCCTGCCTGGCCGCGCTCATTCAGGTTTCTTTTACCTTGCCGACAAACAGACGTGCAGCCGGTTCTCGGGTCTGCAAGAAGATACCCAAGTACATATGATGATACCTAAGTACACATATGATGCCATCCCGAGACGTTTACGTAATTAGTAGGCAGACAACAGTAGGGCAGACAGTTATCTGAGTATTATGCTTATAGAGACGTCTTATCAGACCTTATCCAGACCACATGTGCCACACACAGTATATCAGGGTGAAAATCCAACGACATTTCTCTCAAAGAGGTGGTCTGGAATCAAGGCTGAGGAACACTCCGGTGACGCCAGACCTTGACGATAGGGTGATATTGTGCTCTGTGCGTGCGCTGTGATGTGATATGTGATATATAATAGGCGACGGCCCTCCGACTCCAGACCTGGCCATGGTTGGTTGCTGGCGTTGGAAAGCCTATCTGGCAGCACACCAACCCTCCTTTATGGATTTTCTCCAATGCTACCCCAGACTGCAAGATACTTGGTAGGAAAGGTCAGCAACAACTGTCGTCAACAACTGTCGTCATCATTGTCATCACGGCCTCTCCAAAGTGGCCAAGTAAGCTGTCGCGTTGCTACCGTGAGCTTGGGCCGAAAAGAGAGATATCATTCACTCCGTCGCTGACAAGAGGGGAACCCACAAATAGCCATGGCACACTGATGACGAATGAAATGGAACGCTACGCTTCCTAATGACACTCTACTGGCCGCCGACGACATCTTGGCTTCGCGTTTCGTGTCATTCTGAACAACCATGACTTGACAGTGATCACACTTGGATGAAAGGAACCTCGTTGGCGCTGCGCCAACGAGACGGGTTTCGTGCTTGTGCGCCCGCTGATCAGCAGCCGGCAACAGCATTCTATCTCGAAGCACTTGGCAGTCCCGTGAACAGGCCATCCTGTGTCCACCACATGCTAAAAGTGGAGCATGGAGTCGATCTATCGAGGCATGCTCGAGAGCCTCATCACCAATCTCTGATGGAGGAAAAAGGAAGAGGCGCGCAACCTCCAGCCTCGACGCTGGCCTGGGTATTTTCTCACCTGTCGCAACGCCACGTAACAGCTTTACGGGCGGGACGGGCGGATACGAGTTGCGGATGTCGCGGGTGATTTACTCTCGCAATATCGATGCAGATGACTCGACCAGGTGCCAGACACTTATGTGCTGAAGGATCTCGGAGGAAAAAGGCTGCAAACCGTGCCCCACCCACATTGAAATCTTATCGAGAATCGCTTCATTGGGTCTTGCACCCAGCCTCCAACCAGCCCTCCAGCGCTGACTTAAGAAATCATTTCAGTGTAGAGTGCAAAGTACGATACCACTATCAGGCGAAATCAGTCCTGTTCGAATTCTTGAATTCCAACCGTTGGTATTTACCTCGGCTGGCTCCGGTGGGGAGTGGTTCGGCAATCACCTCAGCCAGACGGAGCGGACTCCCACCGTCAGGCGAGCCAACAGCACGAGGACTTGTCGAGCACGAGATTCCAGAATTTCCACTCTCTGCGCGGCAATCCAGCACCAGCTCGTCACATGGAACATTTCGAACTAATAAATATAAACCTAGACTTAAAATGGAAAAGCACATCAAGTCTCTCTCCCCTGATCGCCCCCTGGATACCCCTCTTCTTGCTACCACGGCTGCTGTTCCTGGCCGCAGCTACGATGTTCTGTGTCTACATAGCAAGTAGCCAGCAGTTGGCCAGCGACCCTTGAAACTACAAAAACAGAGGACATGATTCCGTCCGTGTTCTGCCGATACATGCCCGTGCCGTCCTGCTGCACCCTGGGAATGGATCCTGATGGAATCGTTTCGCACAGATCGCGGGGTAGAAACGAATCTACCTATCGGTTTCGTCCTCGACGTAGCGCCAAAAGTCAACGCGTTCGCTACGGTCAAGGTGCGGGGTAGATATGTGTGATGAACGAACCCCACCGGCCGAATGAGCATGAACCATATGAGCCCATCCATGAACCCTTGAAGTCGCTGCCGAATATAGAATCATATTAAATAAAGGATTGATAATGCCCGGGTGACAATAACGGTGATGATAATGATAATAAAGGGAATACGGTGCAGTCCACGGTGTGCGGTGTGCGGTGTGCGGTCGGTCAGGTGAAATGAGGTAATCGTCACCTTATCGCGTATCACGCATCACGTGCTCGGCTATCAGTCGGATTGATCAGCCACGATCAGCTAGTGATCAACGAGCGATCAACGAGGGCACGAGCGATTCCCGGTTGGTCGCCCAGGATGCTCCAGGATGGATGGCCACCAAGCTACGATCGGGCACGCAAGCCATGGATCACCGATGTTGGCCTGGCTGCTTCGGGAATCGATATTCCACATATCTACCTACCGACCGACCATGCGCAACAGCAGATGACCAGGTGAGTGCATTCGCAACGGTCAAACCCTCATCAACTCATCCTTGGCCCTTGACGCTTGCTGTCGCCGCCACGTCGCTCATATGGCCTCAATCCGCCGTCACCACCTCGCATGCCGCCTCGTTTGTTCGACCAGCGCGACGCGACAGACAACCTTCTTCCTGCTTCTTCCTTCTTCTTCCTTCTTCTTCCTCCTGCCTTCTTCCTCCTTCCGTCCTTTGTGCGGCGTCTTTGTGCGGCATCCTTTGCTGCTGACACGGGCGGTCGGGCGGGCGAGCAGCTGAGTGGACGAGCGGGTGAGCTGGTGAGCCACCGAACTGACCGTTAAGCGCGACCCACGACGCCTCGGATCGTGATTCGCCCATGCGACCTGCCTCTTGATGCGATCTCATCCTTGATGCTCCGCTCCCCGTGTCCGGTGGGACTACGCGGCTCACTTGTCAGGATTTCAGATGTCACGACAGCACGCCGCCTGCTTCTTGTGCAGTTGGGCATTATTTCTACAGCCTTGACGTGATTGTTGTCCGCCCCATGGCATTTGGATATGTCTCGATTATGGCCATCGCCAAGGAGCAAAGTTCTTACTTAGGACATGGGCATGACGAGGACGACGAAGCACGTTGGCCAGCTACTGTAGGCTTGGTTGGTTGTCGGTGTGTCATGTCATGTCATGTTACTTGTGTCGGTATCAAGCAGAAAGCCATCACAGTCACCCGAACTGCCCAGCCAAAGAGAGCACCGAACGGCTCCCACACCAAAGCAACCTG
This sequence comes from Tympanopsis confertula, assembly GCA_026745395.1. Classification (NCBI taxonomy): domain Eukaryota; kingdom Fungi; phylum Ascomycota; class Sordariomycetes; order Coronophorales; family Scortechiniaceae; genus Tympanopsis; species Tympanopsis confertula. The sequence goes on along the minus strand of JAOYNU010074736.1, from coordinate 32,163 downwards.
GCCGCTCGAGCGCGCCGCTTACCTACTCCTCCTCCTCATGCAGTCTGGGCTCCGGGTTATCGTGGTCCTGTCAGACGTTTGCCCAATAAAGGTGTGGGCTGTCCAAGATGGAGGATCGTGTTTTTGTTTTATTTTTTTTACTCTGTATCATTTTCCTTTCTTTCTATCTTCTTTGATTCTTTGATTTATTATTCTTATTATTCTTGTTATTATTCTTGGTTATCTGCTCACACAACGTTCGTGGACGGCCATTCGCCACAAACCACATCCCGCCTCCCGCCTGATATACTTTCTTCCCCAGGGGCTTTCGGTTGGACGGTGTGCAAAAAAGGCCACCGTGGATGCATGTAAGTCTATTGCTGCCAACCCGTCCCGCATGTCTGCTGCACATTGTCGCCCCGGGAAAAGAGGGGGGAGAGCACGCGATGAAGACAGCAGGACGTGCAGCCATCCATCCATCCACCATCCACCATCCACCTCAGCAGGGTTCACACACTTCCCCACGACTTTGGAATCCGGGGCGGAAGAGCCGTGCCACGACACCTCGCCTCCTTGGTTGTTGCACCTTGCTGGGATTCGGTCATGGCCCGTTGGGATGGCACTGCAAATATGATAGGCCGCGCACTCGCACCATGCTCGGCATCTTGGGTGTCCTGGAGACGACGATTGCTGCTGCTCGAATCTCCGACGGACATCTCGTAATCGTGTACCATTGGTGACGATGTTTGTCGGCGACGGTCACCAGGCTGTTGGTGAGAGAGCATGGCGATTATGCATACATAGCACTCATCATAGGCGGGAAAGCTAAGCATTCTTTGATTGGCCATGTCCAGCTATCCATGCACGGTATGGAATGGACCTCACTCACCTCAAGATCCTCGTCCATCTCACATGCTGGCACATAGCAGCTGCCACTTGCGCCGTGTTTCACGCTTGGCCACGCCAGCTTGACATTGCCGCCTCAGGGAATGATTAACTCTGTCAATGGAAGAGGCTTTTCCCTGCCATAGAAGCCATCCTCATCAACCATCATGGATCATCAGAATCGGTCCCGTGATCTCGTGAACATACATGACGTAGCCACAATTGCTGATTCGAGTCGGCCCGTCCTATCGTCTTGTCGTGGGCGTTGTGTTGCCGGCGGCGAACGCGAGTCCGCAAGGGCGTTCGTTGGCCCGTCGAGGTCAGCCAACTGCTCCGGCCGAGTGCTACCACATATCGATGCAGGAGGATATGCTATACAGCTTCCAGCGGGCTGAACGAGCGGGTGAATACTCCGGGGCAGCCCTGCGGGTTTGGAGAAGGGAAGGGAAGGGCAAAGACGTTATTGTTGTTACATTACGCTCGTTGGACTGCCGGCAAGGGCTCAGACGTCACATGTTCTTCCCGATATATTCCTCATCGTCTCTCCCTCGCCGATATGATATCATGTTCTTGTCTCATCTGGGTGTCCAATGGGAATATGGAATATCCCATATCAAGTTTGTCTCTGCACTCGCCCCCTGTGTTGACAGCGACCTGAGTGGCCCGCTTGCAGGATCGTGCATCAGACGACTCACCATGTTTCCCGGTTTCTCTGCAACGGTTGAAACTAGGCCTGGACACAAATCAAATAGATGCAGAGAGGAAAAAGTAAAAAGCAGCCCCAGCCGGAGTTGCCGTACGGTAGCTGCAGTCATGCTGCCACGATTTCAGCTTTACGTGGGGAGAAATCATCTATACACATGGCATCAAATCGGCAGCCAGCAAATAGGGCAAAAGAAGAGTACGAAGAAAAAAAGAAGAATAAAAAAACAAGGAGAGAAAAAAAACACTGTTTCAAAAGGTACTTCGGTAAAGACGCAGTCGGACGGACGGAGAGACAGGGACAGAGACAGACAGATAGCACCAAGTAAACGCCCCCGAAACGGTTTCATGTCCACTCCGGGCTTTCCACAGAGTTCTATAGAGTAACGTGGCCACGCCTGTGAACAGTGCCCCCAGTTCACACCGCCACCGGGGGCCAATGTCCCCGTCACTGCTGCCCAGCTTGCTGTCGTGCCCCGATTCATGAATCCTGCCCAGGCTAGCAGGTTGGTCTGACGACAAACGGCGTCTCGAGAACCCATCGGGATCGTCTTGGGCCGAGGAGGCGATCGGGCATTGGCGAATGAGTCGATCCTACAAATCCTGCCGTGCATTCATGCAGCCTCTTGGTCCTCGTCCACGTCATTGTCCGTCCACACGGGCAGGTCGATATCCACGATTATAGGCTTGTTGAAGCGTTTACCCCTCGTGTGGGGATAACTATCTGCCATGATGGCGCAGTTGACTATACACGTCTCGCGCCGGCCCAACCGCCCGGCAAGCGCCACTCCATCACATCGCGCCGAGTTGGGGTCCTCGCCCAAGCCCAGCGTTCCAGCGTTTGGGCGGCTTGCGTCGGGCAGCTGTGCCGACGAGACCTGCCGTCCCTGACGCTGACCGTCGTCGCTCTGGTCCGGGGCCTGCGGTGCCGCCGCACCACCTCTCGACGCGGCGGCGTCATCGCCACACGGGTGACTGCCGTCGTTGTCGAGCGGCCGGCCTCCCTTGCGTGCGCCAAGATCGACCAGACTCAGCTTGGCGCTGCCGGCCCCTGGGTCGGTCCACCTCTCGACGCCGTCTTCGAAGAACGCGACGTTGCCCTTGCCCAACGACCACCGCACCCGCTCAACGCCCCTGCCCTGGTGCACGTGCCCGCAGACGGCGAGCCTTGGCCTCACGCGCCACAGCGCCTGCCGCAGGGCCTCGCACCCGGCGGCTCGCCTCTCGCTGCTCTCGTCGCAGTGGCCCCGCGCGGGCGTGTGCGTCACCACCACATCGGCCGAGAGTGGTATGTCATCCCACAGACTGGGGAGGTCAGCGGCCGGCCCGGCGAGCTCGGCAGGGGGCGAGAAATACCCAAAGGCCCAGCAGGGTCTCGACCCGTGGGTAAAGTGCGGTGAGAAGGGAGACCCGAAGATGGAAAAGGTGGTGCGGGGCCCCGTCGGGGAGCGGAGACGGACCGTGGTCGACGAGTGGCAGAGGTAGGTGATTGACGGGGACGTGGTCAAGAGGGACAGGCACTGTGCCGGCGACTGCGGGGATTGGTTGTGGAAGCCGAGCCCGTATTGGTGGTAGAAGGACGCGTCGAGGGTGATGTCGTGGTTCCCTGCGGCGGCCATGTCAGATGCGCTGGACCTGTTGGATCTGCTGGATCAAGAAGAAGACGCACCCGCCACGACTATCTTGGCTTCGAAGTCGGCCTTCTCCAACCACTCAGCAGTCTTGGACAACTAGATCACTCGCCAGCCCATGGTTGTCAGCCCTCGCGATCGGGCCCACCTCTTGAATCGTCGTCCTCCTCGGCTGCCGTCCATTGACTGGGCTGTTTCGGGTGGTTGCTTTCCGAGTGAGCGAGCCAATGAAGCCGACATGGCATTGTCCACCTGACCGGATCTACCCCACAGTAGGGCGCCCAAGGCAACTCGACAGCAGGAAATGGCAAAGCTCTCAGCAGCCGTGCAACGCCCAAGTCACGCACGCACGCACGGATCACATGCAGGCAGGCAGGCAGGCAGGTATTCATCATGTCTTGGTGGTGATGGTGGCATCAGGTACCGACCGACCGACGCAGTGGCGAACGCGGAGCGGGTCAGGCCCGCAGCAAAGAAGCCTCGAGACTCACCTCCGAGTAGGAGCCCTGGTTGGTCAGGTCGCCGGCGTGGATCAGGACGTCGCCCTTGGGGAGCTTGAAGGTGGTGTTGTGGGTGTCACTGATGCATACAAATCTTGTCCTGCGCAGCGTAGTAGGGCGGCCGGTCTCTGAGGACGACGTCGGCGCCGTTCTTGTAGCACCCATGGTGCTGCTTATTGGCCCGAGAGATGTTTGGTAATATTCTGTTCGCGTTCAAGTAGAGAAGAAATAGGGGCTGAAAGATGACGCCATTGTGTAGCGTGCAAGGGATGCTTTGGATGGACTGAGGATGTGAGGAGGACGTCAACGTGAGCACGATTGGATCTATGCATCAGACCAGGATCCGTCAATCGGAAGGATATGTCGAGACCAGCAGGCTGGCGATCTCACCTTCTGTATAGATAGAACAATTAAGCATCGGGCTTACGCAAGTCACCTGACTGACGCAGCCTTGGCAGATAATGCCTGAAATTGCATGGCATACAAGTGATGATCTGAATGTCGAGACGGTGTGGATCAGCCTGCTTGGGGCAGAAATGTTCTGGAATCGATCTGATCTGGGTTCTTGCTTTAGCAGCGATTGAAGATGGAAATGTGAGACATGGTCTTGACCAACTCTGGGCCGTTATACCTCGCCTACTATAACTCAAGTAAGCTCTCAGACGAAACCACACAGTGTGCAATGTAACTGCGAACTTGGGTGTTGCAGCTCCTCTCGTTGGGGAAGACACAAAAGACCAAAAGGCTGTCCTGTCTCAGACCCCGAGACGGCGGAGCAGCATTCTCCTTGAGTGGAAAGGCCCGGTGTTTGATGGCTGCACTCCTGTCCCAGTGCAACGTTGTTCATCTTTTTTGTTGATATCAAGGCGGTGAACGCTGTTCATGAAATAAGATAACAGAAGTACATAGACCATACAAGCTACTTCATAGATAGTTACGTTACTATTCTCTGAGGTACATGTACTATGGAGAAGCAACGCACAGAAGTTACTTGGAGCTCCACTAAAAAAATAAGCTCTGCACGGCATAATAGCGGCTACCAGCTGAGTGATTTGCAGTGAATATTTAATATTTGAGAGCGATAAGCCAGGACTTCTTGGCGCAGATTTGAGTGTTTATGTGTTTATGTGTTTATGTGTTTATAAATACAATTAATGCCGCCCGTAGACTATATTATATTATTATATTAGAAAACATTATTTCTCGATCGGCTTTGGGGAGCACCTTCCTCGACGACTATGTAGTAAATGGCGGTGGCGGCGGTGGCTGGTGCTGGATGTAATAACTTACTTCTCCTCAAGTCTAGTTATTAGTGATCTCCCTCGTAACAATAGACCATAGAACGTGAAGCCAAATGTCGGAGTGATTAATTGCTTTTTATCCTTTTCTTATCGAAAGGCGATTGATTCGGCCCATGCAGCTGCACCTGGTCGCTCCCGAATAGGGGGCGTAAAAAAGGACGACGAACGCACAGTGCGCATCCATCTCTCCTGCATTTCCGCCCGCCCCAACTTCTCTATCTACTCCGTCCACCACTGAAGCCAGCTCCAACGCACGATACCTTCGACCTTCGGTCAATCCGCCGCCTGCGCCTGCGAGTCTTCTCGTTCGTCGCTCCCGACGCCTGCGACTGGCGGTCGATCTCTCCCCTTCTCCTTCTGGCCTTCCTGAACCCTTCTGGATGCCATCTCTGGTTCTCGTTTGCTCGATTCGTCCCTCTCTTCGTTTCTCCATCCTAATCTATTCGTCGTCCTCTTTTATCTTCCGGGTTTCCTCTTCTTTTCTTTCCCTGATCTTTTCCTTTTTTTCTTTTTTTCTTTTGCTCTCGCGCGCGCGTCCTCTTTGTTTCCTGCTCACTCTATCCATCCCATCATCTATCAGTCGGAGCGAGCGATCGGGGGGCCTTGGTAGTCTAGTACTCCTCCCTCCCGGCTCCGCCTGGTGAGCCCGCCTGCTGTGCTCCTCCTGCAGCCCACCGCGTGTCATCAGCCTTGTCATCATTCATCCTCTTGTTTTACGGATACCCTCACCCTCTCCAGGCCTTATCTGCTGCACATACACACATACAATGGCGACAATGTCGGCGGCGCCCACGTCTGCCACGACGCTCACACCGCCGAGCAGCAGCCATGGCAGCGAGGATCCTTGGACTTATGCGGTTGGAACCTATGAGGTGGGTGTAGATTGCTTCCCTGTGCTGCCGCTGTCGCTGCCACCATAATATGGGGACGCGTGATGCGTGATGCATGAATGCCGTGTTGCCCTGGCCAGTCAAGGACAACACACCACGCCGCAGCCCGTTGTTTGCTAACTGTGTGTGTTCTGTTCCTGCAACATGTAGCCAACCAAACGATCCTTGGACGGCGCGAGAGGCCCACTCAGAGTGCACAACGCAAACCCCAAGAGCCCGCCCGACATGTCATCGCTCCGAGCACTTGGATCCAACGCCCCCGACCTCTCCCCCCCATACGATCCAGATGACGACGAGAACACACCCAACGGCTCCGGCCACCAAAAGCAGCAGCAGCAGCAGCACCCTGCCGCCAACGGAGGAGGGCTTGTTGTTGGCGACGAGAACTCCAAATGGATACATCGTGACAAGCTGGCCAGGATCGAGAGCGAGGAGCTGCAGGCGGCAGGCATAATACTACCAAAGGCCATACCCCGGCCGCGCAAGGACAGGAGCACGGATCGGCTGGCAGGAGCCGGAAGGAGGGCCGGTGAAAGTCCGGAGCGGGCTGTCAGCCAGATCGCCAGGCCAAAGACGAGGAGTGGGCGAGACAGCATCTCAAGCTTCGACCCGGAACGCATGGCGGAGCTTGCCGGCATCACGGGCGATGGCCAGGGCAGCTTGAGGGGCGGCATCAACGGGTCTGTCAAGTCGCGCATACCCATCCCCAAGTTCGCCCCCGCGCCCGTCTCCCTCGATAGCTCCGACAACGACCCCGAGCCGGTGCTGCCGGAAACGAGGACCCGCTCAAAGAGCACCGGTGCCAACTCGCCCAGCACCCCGCCCTTTGCCAGCAACACGAAGCGCAACGTCGCCGCCGCCGCCGACTCGTCCCCCAGGAAAGGCTCGAGCGCCCGCAAGCCCCCCCCGGCAAAGACCAGCTCGACAGCCGCGAGCCGGTCAAAGACACGCGCCGCCGCCGACTCTCGATCCGCCAGCGCCGCGAACCGTCCCACCACCCGCTCGGGCGAACTCTCACCCCCCGGAAGCCTCACCAAGCGGCCCGAGGGCGAGCCGCCCTGGATGATTTCCGCCTACAAGCCGGACCCTCGACTGCCTCCAGACGAGCAGCTCCTCCCCACAGTGGCTCGGCGGCTGCAACAGGAGAAATGGGAGAAGGAGGGCAAATTCGGCAACATCTACGACAAGGAGTTCCGCCCGCTCAACGATGAAGGATATCTCGACCCCCCCGAGCAAAGCGCACCAGAGGCCGCCGCACCGCCGCCACCGCCAACACAGCCGACGACGGATGATGCCCCCCAAGGCGACTGGCCGCTCAAGCAGGACGCTGCGCGGAGCCCGGCCCTCAACAGGGGAAGCTCCTACTCCACCATGCCCAAGATACAGGACACGCCGGCGGGAACACCTCTTGGAAGCCCCAAGGGCCCCAGCACGGGCGGCAACCTGCAGCGCCAAGTAAGCCGCGCCTCGACGCAGCAGCAGGTCGTGCGGTTGCCCGAGGAGCCGGAGCCATCGATGGACACCCAGGTCAGCAAGAAGAAGACCAAGGATGGCTGTGGGTTGTGCTGCATCGTCATGTGATAATCTTTAATCCAGACGTAAAAAAAAGTACGTACCTAGATACTATCTATCTATCTACGTATCTATCCAACACACCCTCGTTCTCGCGCACGCAGTCTCACGATTTCACGACCCTCTTTATTTTCTTTTTCTTTTCTTTTTGCTCCCGTCATTTGCACCGAGAGAGCGCATCTTCGATTTTGGACGCGAGGAAAAAGACGCTCGCGTGGTCCCCCAACCTCCCCGTACATTTCCTTTGTAGTATGTCCACACATTATCAGTGCTATGTTCCCAGGAACCGGTATCCCTCATTGCATACACGAACCCCTGAACTCTTGGACTGGTGGATCAAGGATGGCAGGGCAGGGCAAGATTGTTCACAAGGTAACCTTTGTGCTCTATGTATGGTCATAAGACTTGCGCGTATTTAGTCATCTTTTCCTTGCTGTTATCGTCATTCTCTCTGGACTAGGCCTTTTACGTGTGACTGTCACCACACATGTCGTTATCGAATAACCTTATTTGCCTTGTTTTATATACTCGCGACGTTGGCTGTTGATTAGCGTATTATCTATGTGGCAGCGGGGATCGTTTTTATATTGGTTTTCGTATTATCCTTATTTCCTTCCGTCCGTCTTGTTTTTATTTTTCATTAATTTTATTTATTTTTTATTTATTTTTTTATATTTTTTCTTTGCCTTTGCCTTTTTCTGATACCCATCTCGAGGCAAGCACAACACACCCGCAAAGCCCTCGTCTGGTGTCGGCCATGTACTTTTCCATTTCTTGTTTAGCGTCAGGGTCAAAAGCAGGATGAAGGACGACAAGAGAAGAGAAACGACCCGAGGAGCTTCACCTTTATATACACACATATACGTATTTATATTTACAAGGGAGCTTTATCGGGCTTCTCTAGGCTATCGATATCGCGTTGATATACATATATATACATATTGTCTGTATGAGGTTAGTTGTATCGTAATAGGTTCGAATCCTATCAGCGCTGTCCTAGTTGGTGGAGCGGTTGCTTTCTTTCATACAAGGTTGCTGAGCTTCAAAGACAGAGTATCACGTCTTGCTGTGTTATTTGTTGTGGCCAAGGTCGGATGGGTGCAAATCTGTACGAATATTTTAATGATAGATAAAAATACATCAAGGTTACTTGCTCCTATCGTGGTAGACATTGTGATGGCAGCCGCCGAAAAAAAACGTCCCCTATCGGCCTATTCTCTCTCTCTCTGTGGCTGGTCCTCTGTATTTGGGGTATATATCATCTGGCTTCGCTTCAAAGTCACCAACCACTCCATATCCCAACGCCGTCCACACACACAACACACACACACATATGGATACATGTACAGCCATGACCGCAGCCGCTTGGGCTTCTTATATATAAAAAAAGATATCATACAGACAGACCAAGGCTTCATTCAGGGAAACAAACTACACGAGGACGTAAAGTGAACACATCTTGCCGCGGGGTTAGCAGGAATAACAACCAGAGGGCGGGCAGGCAAGACTCACCAGGCTGAGGCCTAGAATCATGGAACACCAGAACAGGACGTTGTTCAGTGTCCTGCGGCCCCTGACTGCAGGCATCGTTTGCACCATGACCACGGGCAGTTGCAGCATCTGGCACACAAGACCGTAGCCGCGGAGCTTTTTGGTGATGCACGCCATGACGATCTCGTGCCCGATGGCCGAGATGAGAAAAGTCACGACGGTGGCCATGCCCCTGCCAAGATGCGCCCTGGTCGCGCTGTAGACGTGGCGCCGGAGAAAGTTGTGCACGGGGACATTCCACTCGCGCGAAAACTCCATCCAGTCGGTCGAGTTCCACCAGTCGCTGTAGAAGTGGCGGTCGGCGAAACGCGTGATCTCGGCGAAAGCGCCGAGAATGTACTCGAAAATGACGAGGAAGACGAGGAGCAGCGTCAGCATAAAGGGGAAGAGGAGCCACGAGATGTTTTCGAGGAGGATGATGAGCTTTTCGGTCGCAGACGTGCTGACGCTCAGGCGGGCAGACGAATCCACCAGCACAGGGAGGATGAATTCCTCCGAGGTGACGGTCAGCAAAAAGATGCAGCCAAACGTGGCGATGATTTTGGACACGAGCGAAGTCCAGTTGACCGAGGGAACACGCGGGTACTCCATCTCGTAGCAAAGCGTAGGGCAGAGGAGAAAGTCCATGTAGTTGGTCCAGGTGAGGTTTGCAGGGTATGTCACGTTGCCCATGGGGCTTGTGAGCTCGCGGGCGAGCGCGCTCCGGAGCTCGGCCACCTCGTCGGCCGACTCGTGTCCCGAGGACTCTGCCTCGTCGCCGCTCCGGGCAAGCCTGCTGCCACGGCGCGGGCGGGAGCGGTGGTGTGGCTTGGGCTCGGAGCCGGCCGCCATCTTGCCCATCGGGTGCTCGGGTGTGGGGTAGAGGTAAACGGGCGTTTGCGAGTCTGCCGTGCTGGGGTGGTCGAGCTCCTTCAGGCGCTTCTCGGTCTCGCTGAGGTAGCCGGTGTAGAAGGCGTACGAGTGCATCTTCATGAGCAGGACCATGGTGTGCAGCAGCAGGAACACGTGCGACGTCCAGGTCCAGCCAAGCGCAAACGGCACCGAGATCCAGACGTACAGCCAGCCCATCTGGTATATGCTCTGCAGCGCCCTGCCTCCGCGAGACCAGCTCCAGAAGCTCTTTGCCGGGGCGCGCCTGAAGAACCTATGCAGAGGCAAGGATACGGCAGTGCTGGCCACCATCAGGAAATCGGCGATAGCCAGGTGCCACAGCTTGACTATGAAGAGGGTCCAGATCTGCACGCGCAGCGGCGATCCCGTGTCCTTGATGTTGCGCAGCATCGTGGTGATGGCCATGATGGCCAGTCCGATCCAAAAGAGGTTGAAGAATCCATAAAAGTCACGGTAGTCCGAGGCCGGGTCAAAGTGCGAGACGCGCGAGGTGAAGTCGACAGTGGGGAAGAGACGACGCTCGGCGCGGGCCTGCCGACGAGCCGAGGAGAGTGACTTGACCGAGGGCAAGGCGTCCAGAGATACGGGCGTCGACCGTCCACTGATTGGAGAACAGCATCATGTCAGTCGGTGACCGCCTGCCTCACTCACGCCGCGCATCAGGACGAAGCCTCTGCCAGGTTCATACGTACGTACCTAGATAAAGAGGTGGTGGTGGTGCCGTCTGCGGGCAAGCCGAGATACGAGCCCGTCGAGTGGGCGCTCACGGATCGCGAGAGGTCAGCAAGCTGTGCGTGCTGCGGCTTGCGCGGGCGCGGGCGCAGGACGTGTTCGTGGAGATCGTGGTTGTTGTCGGCCGCCGTGGGCTCTGCCGACGTTGAAACCATGACGGCGTTTGTCCTTTTCTTGCTCGATAATGACTGAAGCTTAACCAGTACTGACTGCGCTGAGTATGTAGCAGCAGCAGCTTCTGGCGTGGTGGTATAAGATGGAGGGCTGTCGGTAGTTCCGGACCACGAGGAGACCTGTGTATGATAAAAGTTGGCCCCCTTTTGGAGCTGTCGCAATACGATAGCCTCCGGCAGGACACGGTTCGATAGGTGGCCAGGGCGGAGTAAGTGCTGATTCGGGACCGGTTGCGCGTCTCCTGGCGGTGACTATGGCGAGACGAGACGAGACGAGACGAGACGACAGGGAGCGGGAAGCTGGTAACTCGTAGCCGTTTTTGATGGTCGCGTCTATCACGATGCGCTCCTTTTGATTGCGATAATTTGCCCAGGGTTGATAAAGATGTTAAATATCAAAGTAACAAATAATGGAACGGCTCAAAACAGGTGGAGGTGCCCCCTTTCAGAGGGCTGTCGACGAGAAGATAGGGATAGAGAGATAGATGAGTCTTTCAATCAGCAGGACAACGAGTCGCTATGGTTCTTTTCCTCTCCCGCACCTTCCTTGTGCACGACGTAATGTTGGCGGATCGCGGGAAGGAACTATACGACGTAAATGCCAAATTTGGGGCGTGAGAAATCCTGGAGATTACGTCACGCTGCCGCGCTTGCGCCTTCCCCCCACCAGACAAGTTTCTGCACCTCTTCCCTCTGCCCAAAAGTTCATCATCTCACCAATATACCATCTGATTCCCGAAGCGCTGCTAGTGGCTGGGTCAAGCCCATAACAGGATTGGCGACAAGAGACCGGTAGGGTCGGATGCTGGTCTTCAGACCAGGGATGCCCGTGTCAAATCCAGATCCGAGTCCGCGGGACAACGGATTGCTGACGGTCCGAACCTGACCGAGTAACCGCGCACAAGAGGAGCCGCAGAATCAAAGCTATACGAGTCATGATTTGCCTGTGCTCAATCAAGCCTCCTGAGCAGGGTTCCCGACTGCCCTTTTCATCCCGCCGACGGCACACCCGCCTCCAGCGCCATCGGCGGCAGCAAGGCAGCAAAGCAGCAAAGCCGATGGTCTCGTTGTCTTTCTCCCGCGCACCCTTGCGAACCGCAGGCTCAGGACTGCATGCCGCATAATCTACTGCAGGCTGTGAGCAGTTCTTACGTAGCTACACGGTGGGCCGTTCCACAATGTCTCCTCATCAACTCGAGCCTATCTCAATCATATCTGCCAGCCACCACAGGCTACAGGAAGGTTGCTGTGCTGGTATGTACGTGGCCGCCAATTGGAAGTCAATTGGACAACAGGCAAACTTGACGTCTTCATCTTTCGGCATGATCCGTATTTTGTTTTGAATATTTAGTCTTCCCCGCCCCTAGGACTCTAGCAAAGGCCTAGAAAGCCAGGCGAGCCATCGGTTTCGGTGCCGCCCAAAATCCAAATCCCAAGACTGCCAAGCCGGTACATTGACCATCGGCACATTCGACGACTCGCTCCGCACCAAGAGTGCAGAGATTCCAGGGCGCAATCATGGACCAGGCCCCTCGAGATGCCGTCGACAATGACAAGATCCCGCGCGACTTGCGCGTCCAGCTCACGCTCATGGGCGTGCTGCGCTTCTGCGAGACAACGGCCTGGATGAGCGTGTTTCCCTATGCGTACTTCCTGATGCGTGACATGCCCGAGAAGCCTCCCCTCGAACAGGTTCCATTTCTCGCCAGTCTCGTAATCGCCGCCTATACCTTTTGCGAAGTAAGCCGAGAGCAGAGCCTTTTTTTTTCCTGACATATTCTGACTTGTGACGTCCAGTTCTTGGGGAACATACCATTTGCATACCTCTCCGATAGGGTGGGCCGGCGCCCCATCCTCTTGTTCGGCATCATGACCAACTGTGTATTTTGCCTGTGGTTCGGTTTTGCGCGTTCTGTGTGGTCGGTCGTTGTTCTTAGAGCCATCCAAGGCCTCATGAACCCCAACGTAGGCATAATCGGGACCTGCACCGCAGAGAGCGTAGGCAGAAACAAGCAATGGCTGGGTAGGCCCCCACGCTCTTTTTTTTGCTTACTGACGAACCGTGCTGACACACGCTCAGCCAAGTCGTTCACATATGTCACAATGATCCGCTCCGTGGGATTGTTCGTGGGGCCTCTCATCGGCGGCTCCCTCGCTGACCCCGCGAGTCGATGGCCGGACACCTTTGGCCATCCCTTTTGGCAGAAATATCCATACTTCTTGCCCAACCTCGTCGTCAGCAGCGTCGAAACCATACAATTTATCGCCATGCTACTGTTCTTCAAGGAGACAGCCCCCGCCTTCAAGCACCGCAGAGATGCGGGATTGCGTCTCGGCAGCGCCATCACCCGTTGTCTCGGATTCCGCTCCGTCATAGATGCAAAGGGCCAAGGCAGCAGTGACGAGACGACCGGTCTGATCGGCGACTGCGGCAACGACGACGAGACGCTGGAAGGCAGCCGCTCCGATGAAGAGCCTGGCGTCAGCTATGGTGCCTGCAACACCGTCAGCGACGCCTGCACGTCCTCGGAAACGCCCAAGAGGCCTCGCCGGACCTACACGCCACAGGTGCGGTACCTGATCCTCATTACCATCCTCCTCGCCTTCCACAAGAGCTCGTCCGACGTCGTGAACCCGTCCTTGCTCGCGCTGCCCGTCACGGCGTCACCGGGCGGCGGAAACCCGCTGCATTTTTCCAGCGGCTTCGGGCTCAACGCGAATCAGGTTGGCAACGTGCTTGTGGCACAATCCGTCGTCGGGTCCGCCTGCCAGCTCGTGATCCCTGCGATTGTGAAGAAGATGGGCGCGCTGAGTGCGCTGCGTCTGTCGCTGTGCATCTATCCGGTGGTGTACATGGCCACGCCATTTTTTGTGCTGCTGCCGAGCTGGTTGGGCCTGGGGCTCATGCTGGTGAGCTTGTGGATTTGCATCTCGACTGTGTCTGTGGCATATGCATGCCACAGTATCCTGTGAGTGATGAGCGCGTTTCTCGCCATCTGGATGGACGGCCGACAAGAGCCGACCGACACTAACGTACCGTGATCGTCTTGATAGTTTGACAAGCACGGCGCCGTCGATGGAGGCTATCGGCCGCATAAATGGCGCCAACGCTTCCTTTGGCGCGCTGTCCAGGTCTATCGGCCCGTCGCTTTCGGGCATCCTGTTTACCTGGGGGTTGAAAGTTGGATACATCATCTTCCCGTACTGGCTGCTCGCGGCCGTGGCCACCATGGCTGTTGTTGCAGTGCCCTGGCTGAAGGAGTGGCCGGACGAAGACGAAGACTGAAAACAAATGACGAGAGTTTGACATATGGGTGATGACTACGTACGATGCATAAGACGGGCGTCATGGATAATATGAACAATAACACTGATCACTTGGTAAATAGCACAGGCCTCTTGAGCCCCAGATGACACAACAGACACTCGCTCGAGAGTACCTCCAGCATTGGTGGCCGGATCGGAAGACAGATAGGTTGTGGTTCCGCTCGTCCGCCGAGTGGTTATCGTGAGATGGTGCTATCGTATCGTCAGGTCGACGATTTACTATTAGAAAAATGCGCTATTGTTGCAAAGGAGGAGACGCCAGATGATCTGCACGCGCGCCATGGGCGGGTGCTCTTATTCCCATTTCCTGAAAGGGAACATGCACAAAGGCAGACTTTGTTCTTTTTCTTCCTTCTTTTAACGGCGCAGGAAAGTGAGAACATAAACGTGGCTGCTTTCTGTGACGGATCACAAGCTGCCAACTCTGCGCCGAGTTCTCTTCATATTCTTGGTAGGCAGCGAACGCATGCTTGATGAGCCACGAATGTATACCCTCCTAGTGCAGGCACAAAGAGAAGTGCATGATTCCAAGCAATAACCCAATCTATCGTTACCATGTCTGCTTGCCCCATGCCGGTTCTCTGCCATGCAAACCTCGGCCTCCTCGCCACCAAGCCCTGTAGAATATCCGAAAAAAGAGCGGGAAAAAAAAGGGAAACGACTGTTGTCCCTCCCACAATGTAATAGTTGGGGCCCATGCTATCGAATTGGTGTTATATGTTTCCAACACCGTTATTTGGAACCAAAAAGATGCCTTCGTCATGCCGCCCTACTCCGGCGGTGGCGGCGGCGGAGGCGGCGGCGATCCTGGCGGCGGTCCGATGGCGTGGCCGGTGTCGACGATTATGTGCTCGTCTATGCGAGATTCGATATCGCCGTACTCTACACGTTTCCACGTGGTGATGCGGCCAATGTTGACGTCAAGGTCGAACAGGCGCACGCGACGATTGTATCCGCCATAGCCGGCGTATCCACCGAACCCGGACCCGCCGGCGTAGCACATCCATAGCTCGGGTTCCATCGTGTCGTTGTTGGTGGAAAGGCCACAGTAGTCGTTGACGTGGTCACTGCAACAAGACTTGGTCAGCCGACTTCAGGTTCAGGTTCAGGTTCAGGTTCAAGTTCAGAGAAAGGGGAAGGGAGCTTACTGTCCGCAGCTGACCATGACGACGCCTTGCTCGACGAGGGCGTCGCGGAAGTGCGTGTTGAACCACGGTGCCGTCACGGGCTCGCGGTACTCGCCACGAAACCACATGCCCTCCTGGCGATACTCGGGGAGCGGAATGTGGATGAAGGAGACGTCCATGTGGTGCAGGGTGAACTCGCGGTTCTTCTTCTTGAGCCCGGTGGCGGTCTTGCGGAACCACTCGATCTGGTTCGGCTTGAGCCAGTCGTAGCCGGGGTAGTTTGGCTCGTCGGGCGAATAGGCATGCGTGTCGAGCAGGTAGATGGTGATTGCCGAGTGGTCGGAGCTGCCGCGCGAGAGCACCTCGAGGTAGTAGTTGCCGACGCCGGCGAGTTCGACGGGGCCGGCCTTTGAGAGGGAGTACGGGAGCGACTCGATGAGGGCCATTTGCCCGGCGCGGGAGAGAGTTTTCTCATCGTCGTGGTTACCAAAGATGGAGACATAGGGGATCTTGCGCTTGACAAGAGTCTGGGCGTATTTGAAGATGGCCTGAAAAGAGATGTCAGCAAGCTTTTGTCCACCAAGAGAGAGAGAGAGAGAGGGAGACGGTTTACCGTTTGTGCATCCGGAGCGGTGTCGCCGTTGAGCTGGTCGCCGCTCAGAACCACCAGGTCGGGCTTTTCCTCGTCAAGGACCTTGGTCACAAAGTCCATCGTCCTCGGGTCGGCCATGCACGGCCCGCCGTTGTAGCTGTCGGGGATGGCGTCCCTGCAGACGCCGACGCCGGTGCTGAGATGAAGGTCGCCTATCTGCATGATCTTGAACCTGCCGTTGTCGCGCACGCGCAGCTGCGGCTTCTTGGGATCGCGCGGGCTGCCGCGCCTCACGGTGATGTGCGACGACGGGGTCTCGGCGTCGGCGCCGAGCAGGAGGGGCATGCCGACAATCTGCCAGCCGTCGCGCGCTTCGGCGGCATCGTCGCCAAACAGGACGTCGACGGCAGTGACGGTGGACTTGGAGTCGATGGCCTTGCGCTTGGACGACCTGAGGATCCACAGGCCGAGCGGGCGCGCCTCCCACCGGTCCGGGCCCTGGGCGGAGAGCGACGGGTCGAGGCGGCCGACGCTGACGTCGACCACGACGGTGTCGTCGGCGGTAAGCTCCTCCTCCTTCTTGCGGCGGACGTGTATGTAGGCGTGCGCGAACCACGATCTGCCCAGGTACAGGTCCTTGTCGATGCGGTGCCACTGGTTGGCTTTTATCAGGCAGGACGAGAAGGGCTGGAGGGCGGAGCACTTTTTGATGGTGATGTCGATGATGATGAGGCCCGAGTGGTGCTGCGGCATGTAGTCGTGGATGGACGACGGCAGGAGACGCCAGTTTCGGTCGACGAAGAAGATGGCGAGGAGCGTCAGGAGGACGACGGCCGAGAGCTTTATTACGAAGCGAACCTAACAGCCACGTCAGTCTGCCGCCGAATGCATGCCATGCCAGCCACGGCATTCTTTCTTACAATTCGTCGAGTCATGATTGCAGGCTGAGAGGAAGAGGAACTGGGCTGTTTGTGGTATGGCAGTTGGGAGCTGGTCGTCGTGTAGTCTGGGCTCTGTTCGCATCTTCCAGTTTTTCGGTGCCACGCCATGCCAGATGGATGCAGGAAAAGGTATCTGTCTCGGCAAAGGCTATAGCATGGCTGACTATGGAGCGGCGGAGGCGCGAATGCGTACAACGCACCGAGGCCAAGTCTTGGCGGAGTGTCTCCGAGTCAACGGTCCACTTGTTCTTACGAGGAGGCGAAGGCGGGGAAGCAGCTCGCGGTGAACGGCGAGAGAGCTCTGGACAGATAGAGGTGGCACGACAAAGTTGACAGCTGCAGTTGGGGCGTATCCAAGGCGGAGGAGGGAAAATAATATAGTCTTCTTGTTGGCATTTCTGGAAAGCTCAGAGCTTTGCCACGAGCAAAATCCCCAAGGGGGGCAAGGGCCACGCATCTGTTTGCAGGTGACATGGCTGTCTTGGCATCGACCAAGCCTGTAGAATTGGCTGCCAGAACCAAGGGAGGAAAAGTACAAACATTCGGGAGGAGCAGACTTGGGGAACGAGTTCAACGTTTACAGAGACAGAGGGACAAGGTTAAACTCCCGGAAGCATCTGTGTGAGAGCCGGCTGTGTTCGGATGGAGGCGTGACGTGTGCGACGCGCGTTTGGGGAAGCTGAGGACAGTGAGTCACGTGAGACACGCTGGAAGCAACAAGTAAACAGGCACCGTTACCGTCAGATTTGTATCTATGGGCGATTGATTGGCTCCAATATTCCACATTTGTTTAGCACATCCTGTAGAATAGAATAATTATAATAATTAATATCAAGAACAATAATGTGCATGGATCGCAGGCGACTCGCAGAGTGGTCCGTGCGCGTGACGCGACAACCACGCCAACTTCAACTTCTCCCCTCCCCGTCTCGTGTCCTCATCTGTCACTCGCCATCACTCCATTAAAAGGCCATTAAGCATTTTCTACCGCCATCCACCAAGCTTCTCGCCAGTTGGACCGCGTGCGCGCGCCTGACCTGGCTTTCATTCCCAGCATCTCTGCCTGCATCCTCGCCATGGTCGATTACGCATCCCTCAAGGTTCCCGAGCTCAAGAAGCTCCTCCAGGAGAAGAGCCTGTCGGTGCAGGGGAACAAGGCCGATTTGATTGCGCGCCTCAAGGAGAACGACGCCAAGGCCGTCGAGCCCTCCGCCGCACCTGGTGAGTCCCCTCGGCTGCCTCATCGTCTGGTCGTATTTATTATCATTCTTCTTCAGCACTGACCTAATTCTTCCAAACCCAGCCGCCGATGACGATGAAATTGACTACAGCGATGACGAGGTCAAGATAAAGACGTCGAAGCCTGCCGTTGCCTCCTCGTCCTCCACTGCTCCCGCCGCCGCCGCCTCGGCCCCGGCATCTGCCACCACTCCTGCTGAACCTGCACCCGTCGAGCCCACCGCACCCGCCGTCGGCCAAGGGGCTGCTGCCACCACGGAGGAAGCCGTCCCCGACGCGGCCAAGGATTCCTTTGCGCTCAACCTTTCGGCCACCGATGCCGAGATCGAGGCCCGCAAGCGCGCCGACCGCGCCAAGCGCTTCGGCATCCCCGATGAGACGGACGAGGAAGCAAAGAAGCGCACCGATCGCGCCGCGCGTTTTGGCGTCGACGCCAGCTCCGTCAAAGTCGCTGGTCTCGACGACGCGCTGCCCGAACGCCGTCCCAAACGCGGCCGAGCCCAGGACAAGGATGAAGCCGCTGACGCCGGTGCGCGCCCTTCCAAGAGGCAATCCACAGACCGCACCCGCGACAAGAGGCAGCCCGAGCGTGGTGGCAGGAATCACCAAAACGGCACCAGCGGCCGCAGCGGTGCCCGCCAGGGCCGCGCCAACGGCCCCAGCAACAACAGTGGCAGGAAGACAGCATCCGTCCTCGACGATCCGAGCGAGCGGGCAAAGGCTGAGGAACGCAAGAAGCGATTCACTGCCTCTACTTGAGCGTCAAAGTGCCAATGCGCAAGGTATCACGGAACGAATGGCTATCGGATTCATGCAGATTCGGAACCAGCAGGGATGGTAGACAAGACGGCGGCGTTTCTGGCTCGGGAACAGTTGAACGAAATATGGCAGGCGAATCATGCAGAGATGGGGGAGGGGCGGGAAGGGGTTGATGGTACGATGGGCTCAGACGACGAGAGATTCATTGCAGATATAAAGTCTTGTAATAGCATCAATATGCATATCTCTGTTTTCTTGCCTGTATCAGTCCGGTCTTGGTATCACTGCAACATTCCGAGATGATGCGGTGCCTTGAGCCTTGGCGTCTCATAGCCCGTGCCATACCACTGCTCCGTACAGCTGGTAGCAGGATGACTTCTTGCCAGCATACTGCAGAAAGACGGGCCAGCCTGGGATCAATGGCATGCATATCTATAGTCTTTCTGCAAAATCGCCACAGTCGAGGGCGCAAGCCACTCCCAGCCATCAACGTCTGGTGCAAGCCTTTGCGTGACTTGGCTGGACCTTGGCGCCACGAGCTCTCGTGAGATCTGCATGGAGCATGGAGCGCGGCTTTGGTCAGGCGACAAGAAACGTGGCGCACTTTACAAACGCCCATTTTATCATTTATATAGATAGACAGACTCTGGGACGATAGCTTGGGCCAAAAAAAAGAGGTATCCGTCCGTCACCAAAGGAAGCTCCGCTGCCCACGATATTCAATGCACATGTTCAATGTGCTGCTGTTGTGTATGCCTCCCATCCAGGCGCCTTTCATCTCCTTCATCGCTTCCATCATGGCTATGCCCAGCGTGCCAGACACGGCTCGCATGGGTCCCGCTGCCACGACTCGGGAACATCGCCCCTCACAACAAACGTAAAGCCATCGAAAGATAGTTCCGGCATCGAAAACTTGGCAGCCTCAAAAGGCGTAAACACTTCCCCAGCCTCCGTGCTTTCGTCAATCGGTGCCTCCTCGGGCTCTTCGACTGGTTCCTCGGCCCATTCCACAGCCGGCTCCTCTGCAGTCTCCTCCGCAGTCTCCTCCGCAGTCTCCTCCGCAGTCTCCTCAATTAACTCCTCCCCCATCGGCGGCTCGGCAGGCTCTTCTACGGCACTCTCCTCCAGAGCAATGCCTGTCACCTCGGGCACATTCTCGATAACAGTCTCAACCTCAACCTCAAACACGTCAGTCTCCATCGACTGCACGCGCACCGTCTCGGTAACCGTGCGCACAACGCGGATGGTCTCCTTGGACGTCTCGGTGACCGTCTGTGTCTCGACCTCGACTTCCGTCCGGGTCTCGGTCTCGGCCATGATTTCAGTTTCGGTGTGCGTCTCCACCTCCACCACAACAACCTTGCGTTGGGGAGTGCTGCCATCCTCCACCGTCTCAAGGATTTCAGTCTCCTCTCCAGGGGTGTCAAGGGTGCCAGGCTCCTCCGAGAGGAGCGTCTGTTGCTCGACAACATCAGACTTGTTGTCCCCCTCCCGCTCGCCGAGTAGATCGAGCCTCTCTTCATACTCCACGGCTGGCATCTCGGCCATCTCCTCGTGAATGGGAGCGTCGGATCTGGTCTGTAACATGGCTGCATCTTCGATATCAACTGCGAGCTCGGCACAGCTTTCCATGGCCGGACGCCCAGGCGTTTCGGTATGCATAATCACGACTGGCGGTTCCCGACGCAATATTCCGAGACTCGAGCCGAGGCCAGCCGGTGCGCCCTTGAAAGCAAGGAGCAGGACTACGATGCCAAGGAAGAGAATCGACATACTCTTTCCATCATTGATGAAGGCGCCGACGGCGCCAAAAAGAAGCTCTGCAAACGATGCATTTTTTCCACCTCGCTTGCCGCTTCTGGAAGGGGTTGCTGGCTCGGGCGGATACGAGCTGGAGCCTTGCTTGCGGGACTCGGCGCCGGCATGCCCCACATGGGTGGTATCCGCGTCCTCGGTCTGGTAGGCCGTGTCATCGGTAAAGCTGAGCCCGCTTCGTTCGTGGCTCATGGCCCGGCTGCGTCTATGACTTTTGTCGGATGGCGTTGGCGATGGCGAAAGAGACGTGAAGATGGTGGCGCCGGATTTGCCATCTCTTTTAGAGCGGCTGGGCGGCGTCTGCCCGTAAATCTCACGCAGACGCGCCTCTTCCCGCCTAAGACGCTCCTCGTAGCCCGATGGAGAAGAGTGGTCGCCGTGATTGTTCTCCGCGTGTGGCGAGCTCGGCACCTCCACACGGTGCGAATGGCGCGAGCGGGCCGAAGACCTCGCGCCAAGCTCCCGCTCGTCATCGAGTCTGTCTTGCTGCTCGATCGCCAACCGTTCGAGCTCGCAGAGGATGTCATCCCCAACGATGGGCTCAACCTCGACATCAACACGCTCCATCTCCTTCCAGCATGCGGACCATGCCCCGGCACGTATTAGCCCGTTGCTCGCGTACACATTGACACGAAACGCCTTTCGAGGACCCAGGACGTCGAAGCGTACGTCGTGTTTGCAGGTCGTGCACCAGTGCGTCTGCGCCGGCTTCGGCTGGTTTGAAGCCGAGCGAGCGCTTGGCGATGTTGCAAGATTCATCGGCTCCTCTTCCTCTTCTTCTTCTTCTTCTTCTTCGTCATCATCGCTCTCGAGGTCTAGGGACCGAACAGTCTCGTTGGCAGGGCCGATGTAGTGTCCGCACTCGAGGATGCGGGCACGACGCCGCAGGGGGAGTTCAAGGGCCTCGAGCAGGCGCTCCTCGAGAACGTCGTAATCGTTCTGAGGATGGGCCAGCAATATGCCGCGCTCGAGAACGGTGTCCCCCATGCGGTCCTGCAGCAGGCGCCAGGAATCATGGAGTGTTCTGATCTCGTTGGAGACGACGTCATCACCGGCGCGATCCAGCACGTCGCCCCAGATCCACCTCAGCGGCAGCATCGTTACGTGGAGCAGCACCAATGGCGGAGACTCCCTCCTCGCGTTGAACCGCGAGGGCGTGATGCGGCCCTTGGGTGAGTACTGGGCATGCATGCTGGCGCTGCTCTGGGCCCTTCTTGTGGCCGACTTGGGTGACGAAAACATGGAGGTTGGGGACGACATGTGGACGTGTCGTACGTCGGTCGACGCACGGAGGGACGGTCTCAGCGTGGTGCGCACACGCGGGGCGAAGTCGGTGTCGAACTCGGAATAGCTGGAGATGCGAGGCGAGTCGCGGGAAGCACGCTGCGAGATGCTGTCAACGTCCAGCACGCTCTTGGAGGCATCGATGCCAACGTTGGTGGAGTCGGCGTCAAGGACGCTGCCCATGGAACTCCGCAGGCTACGATGGCTGAAGACGTCGTCGGGCACGGGGCCCGGGCCGTCGCGGTGGGAACTACGGCCGCTGCCGGCGCTTGAGAGGGATGTGGGGGGTCTGGAGCCCCGACGGTCGTGGCTGTGGTCGTGACTGTGGTCGTGACTGTGGTCGTAGTTGTGGTCGCGGTAGTGGCCCTGGTGGTCCTGGCGGTCCTGGCTGAGGGCGGGATCGATGCCAACTTTCTCGTCCGAAGACATATTTATGGGAGAAGCGGGGTCCATGAGATCGTCCTCGCCGACACAGGAGCGGTCGACGTAAATTTCAAAGTCGTCGCAGTCGTCGGGTTGTGACTTGCTCCAGCCAGGCATTGGGCAGGAGGCGCACGTCAAACGATATTACAGAGCGAGCGGGAAGAAAAGAAACGACAAAGAAACAAATAAAAACTCAAAAACCCCGTGGCTGGGGAATTATAGGTTGGTAGGAATATATTGTATGTACATATATGTACTAGTGGACACGGCAGCACGCAGCAGCAAAGGCAACGCACTCGTATGAGAGAACGAGAAAACAAAAGACGTGGCCGGAGAGAGAGCCAAACAGGTTATGTTCGCACAGCAACGCGGACCGTGTGAGAGCGGTTGGATTCAATTGCAGTGGTGCAGGCGGCTGATGGAGGAAAAAGCAACGATATCTCTGGATACCGGTTCGACCGATAGACTGGCTGTGGGTGCTATGGGACGAGTGAGTGGGAGGTTGATGTCGCAAGAAAAGGGTGGCGGGGACGCATCGGGCGACGAGGCGTGGACCGACGTGATGCAGCGTGGGTGTGAGTGGGCGTGGGCGTGGGCGTGGACGTTGGAGGGCGTTGATGAGCGTGTGTTTACGGGGACCCTGGTTGCCCCGCGACGACAAGATCAGCGAATTGAGATGAGGGCTCCGAGTTGGATGGCTGGAAGGAAATCTTTGCCGACCTCAATCAGCAATGGCAACATGTTGAAACGAAGCAAGGCCATTGACTGATTTTTGGAAGCTATCGTGGCAACGAAAATGGAAAAGGGCCTCTTTGGTTGTTGGCTGCATATCAGGAAGGTACGGATACAAGACCTCCGTCTGGGAAGGTGAGACTCTGTCGCGGGAAGGCTCCATGTATTATTGAGTCAGGGGCTACGGTGACTAACGGTTAGACTACGGCTGACGTCAGCAGGCGATCTGGTTTGTATTTATCAATCTTATCTATGGCCATTACAAAAGGCAAGACTGGAATCACGATGTTGGCCTAAGAATAAGAGACTGGCTTAATAATAAGGTGGATGGATATCTTTAAATGAGAATGGTACCGACCTGCGTTCTCGACCTGCGTTCGGACTGCGTTCCTTTGGCCATTCATTTGACGACCAAACTCCGCCACGCTAATACATCGCTCGTTGATTTGTGATGGATGAGAAATCCAGGTGGAGTTTGCACCTCATGGCCGTGTGTGAGAGAAATCTATAGAGATACTCTCTCTCTATGTATGTGTATATATATATATTGTATATATAAATACGTCCATGCCGTCATGAGTGATTTCATTGTTAAATAGAATAGTCGACACCAACACCACATCTATCATTAAAAAATTTGTTCAGCCGGATAGATTAGTACCCATCCGATCTCATCTCACGATATCATTCGGATAGATAGATAGCCCAGCATGTCTCTGACAATAGCTCCATCTCAGCTCAAGCTCTCCACCACGCCCACGCCTGCGCCTCCTCTCGAATCCTCCACCTTCCTGTCCCTCATGAAGCTTCGCCGTTCAGTGTATAAGCTCACACCCACCCTGCCCGTTTCGTTCGCAAAGATCCAGAACGTGGTCGCCGAGGCCGTCATGCACACGCCGTCCTGCTACAACTCCCAGACCAACCGCGCCGTCGTGCTTCTTGGCGACCACCACACAAAATTCTGGAACATGGTCGCCGACCTGACCCTGCCCACCGTCCCAGAGAGCAAGAGGGCTTATGTCGAGGGCCGTTTCGTACAGTTCCGCGACACCGGTGCCGGCTCGATCCTGTTCTGGGAGGACCACGACGTTCTCAACGAGTATTGCGAAAGGTTCAACAAGGGGTTTGACCAATTGAAGAGCGACGCCATCATCTCGGACGGCATGCTGCAGTTTTCTATATGGACTGCCCTGGCGGCCGACGGCGTTGGGGCCAACATCCAGCACAATGTGGGAGACAATCTCCAGGCGGCTGTGAGGAGGGAGTGGGATCTGCCCGAGTGCTGGCACATGAACGCTCAAATGGTCTTTGGAGGAATTGCGGGTCAGCCGATGGACAAGACTTTCAACCCTCTTGAAGGGCGCCTCAAGGTCTTTGCTTAGGATCTGAGCAGGCCAGTCAGCATCAAAGAGCATCAGATAGAGTATTGTATTGTATTGGATAGATTTACAAGAATCGAGCATCGGATCGGATCGGAGCATGGTCTCACAGTTCCAACGCCCCGTTTGGTTGTCTTGGATATCTTTCTCGCGTGTCAAACAAACCCTGAGAATCACTCATCGATCCTGCCAAGGGCTTGCCCCATCTTGATCTTTTGCCCCTTCTCTACGGCCCATTTCCAGCCCCCTTTGCGGGCTGCTGCGCCGTCCTGGATATGCTCCCCGTCCTCTACGCCGACTGGCGCCTCAAAGACCAAAACAATCGTGCTGCCCAGTTTGAACCCGCCCATCTCTTCACCTCTTCTCAGCGCGTGCCCCCCGAGCACCCGACTCGCGGCCGAGTACGTGGCCTCTGCGAACCCGAGATACGGCTCCCCTCTCTGCGCCGCCTCCTCGGCTGCCCTGTCGGCCGCCGTGTCCGTCGTTAAAGAGTTTGTACGCAGCTCGTGGTCGAAGTTGACCACGATGGAGCCCACGTTTGTGGCGCCGACCGGGATGTAGGAGAAGAAACCCCACCGCCACCGGCCAAGGAGCACGACACGCTCGTTGAGGGTGAACAGCCCAGGCAGTGTACGTTGGAGGTACGGCGACACCGAGTAAAGCTCGCCTGCAAAGTGGCGGCGCCGCTCGACCACCCAGCTGGCGGGCGAGTGGTAGCGGTGATAGTCGCCGGGGGCCAGGTAGATAACGGCGTAGAAGAGCGCCGTCTTGTTATCCGGCGCAAGCATCGAATACCAGGGCCGTTCGCCAAGCGCGAGATCTGACTGGACCTGCGATATGGATGCAGCTGACGCCCCAACCGATTCGTCCTTTGGCGACGAAGGCGCCTTCCTGGAGGATCCGGCCGGGCCGCTGAGCAGCCCCGGGAGCGTGTAGGAGATGCCGTTGAGCTGCGCAAACTCCTCGTCCTGTTTGACGAGCTCCTCATCCCCTGTCGTCTGCGGCTCGGCCTTGGATGCCTCAGGACGATGCGAGTCGACCCCGGATAGGCTCGGGGTGGGCGTGTGCTTCCCGAGAAGGGCATCGATGCTATATGTCATGCCCTTGACCTGCTCGATATCGCCGCCTTCGATACGGCCGAATTGGAGGACACGGCCGTCGGCCGGGGACAGGAGCGCATTTGGGTCGGGATCGAGGGGTCGTGAGCCGGGCTTGAGGGTCCGGTAAAAGAAAGCGGCGAGGTTCGGGTACACATGCAGGTCCGGTTCTGATACTTCGTCGAGGCTACGACGACCTGTTGTCAGCACAGTTCCCCTCCCTCAGGCGGCGGCGCGGGCGCGGCAGAGATGGGGTGGGGGGGGGCGTTGCGCGTACTTGACCCCGAATATCCAGGAGTAGAGTTTGAACCCCGGCACGCGCAGATAGTACGGAATGGCGAGTTCGTTGAATTTCCCCCACAGCCTCGACATGGCCTTGAGCGGGAGTGTCGACATGAATCGAACCTGCAGGGGGCCCTCGGGCCTGACTTTGGGCCTCTTCTTTGGCCGAGGTTGCGCATCGTTGCTGTCCGCCGAATCGTCACGTGTAGATACTTTGTACGCTTGGAGGACACCCACGCAGGCTATACCGAGGCCGACGGGTATAGGCCTCCAATCGAGCCTGGACCGGAGCCAGATGCGAGGTCGTGTTCGATGTTGCGACTTGTGAGAGAAGAGGCGAGCGTGGGGTATCGTGGATTGTCGGGGAGAGCTGGTTTGCGAGTGGTGTAAGCGGCCGGCATTGCGTCTGAGGAGATGTATCGGGTTTATGGACATGACGAGGGTGTGCCAGTGAAGAATTGGTTGAATTGGTAGAAGTAGAAGTGAAAAAAAGGAGGCTTTTTTTTCTTTCTTTTGAAGGTTGATGACGTCGGCAATTTGTCCAGAAAGTCGAGTCTGAGAACAGCTGGCAGGCAGACGGCAACAGCTGTGCATATATCAGCATTCCATCTTGAACCTGGAAAATAAAATCCTGAACCTGAAAATCCCGAACCCTGGACAAAGTGCGTGCCAGTCCCGTCCCTTTGGAGCCACATCTTTAGGCCAAACTGGCCACCGTGGAATCATCTCAATTCTCTCACTCTCTCTTCTGATGCAAGTTTGAGGCAACCAAACAAACGATACTGCGTTATTTCACCAATCAAACCTGCGACGTTCTGGGCCTCTCTTCCCTTTCTTCTCTTTACTTCTTCTGCCTCTCTCCTTTTCGTCAGCATCTCCACCATCAATCACATTTGTTTGTTCCGCGTCTACCTTTTCAAAACTGGAAGCATCGTTCGCCATCGGTTGCATTTTCGATCTTGTCATCTCCAAAGGGTCTTTATCGTAGGCACCTCATACATATTCCTCATCCAGCATGGCAGGCAACGATGCCGCAACCACCACCACCACGCCGCAGCCTGCTACGATCGAGCCCACACCGGCCACGTCTGGCATGTCTGTCAACCTCTATGTCGTGTCTCTCTCTCTCCCGGCCGGCCCGCTCGTCTTTGGCAACCTCCTCTCAACCACAACCGTCGGCCAGCTAAAGGCAAAGATCAACGCCATCCTTCCCACGCACCCTGCGCCCAGCGGCCAGCGGCTGATATACTTGGGGAGGCCGCTGATGGAGGATGGCCACACTCTGCTGGATATCATGGGGACCGAAACCGTATGTACATGGCATGTCTGAGCGGTTTCATCTTTACCGAGACTAATCGGCGAGACTTGACAGATACGTACCAGTGATAAACAGACGATGCACCTGGTCCTTCGCGACGGTGCCGATGGACACGTATCAGCTACGGCGACTCCAATACGCGGACGAAGCCCTGCTCCTCCTGTCCCCGAGACTGACCAGGCAGCGGCACAGCCACCCGCGAATCACCAACCAAACTTTCGGTCATGGATCACGCAACCGCAGGTTCACCCAGCCAACCCGCAAAACCACCTTCCAGGTCATCACCATCGTTCTCAGCCGTCGCCGTCGAGACATCACAGTCCCTTCTTGACCCCCCACGAGGCGCAAAACGGAAACATATTCCCGCCATTCCGAGCGCCATCTCCTGGCCCGCACCACACCACCCCTCAGCAGCTTGCCCAGCTTCACGCCCAGCAGCACCAGCAGATGTCGCAGTGGATCCAACGGCTTCACCAAGCCTCCATGAATCGCAGTATCCTCAACCAGTACCAGCGCGACAGAGCCGCGGTAGGAACAACACATGGCGTTGCGGATCCGAACCCCACACACCAGCACGCCGGTGTTGGGCTGGGCATTGGCGAGAATGTGCCCGCCGCAGGAGCGCCTGGCCCAGTGGCCCAGCAATCTCAGGCAGCGGCGGCGGCGGCCACGACGACGAATCCAGCTGTTGGTTCTTCCACGGGAATGCATCCCGGGCAGCCCGGATCCGGCAACCGCACCTTTTCGCCCTTGGAGTTGCAAAACTCGTCGCGGACCACCGACACGGCCATGAATGCCATACAAGCTCTTCGTCGTAGCGCGTCATCCGCCTCTCTCGGCGCCCACCGTCCTGCTGGTGGCCAGCCGCCCCCGGGTTCATCAACGCCTCTGATTCCCCAGTCCCTTTCGAGGGCGCCCAGTCGAAGGGCAACGCCGGATATCACTTCACGCGCGCCTGGCGGCATGGCCATGCTTCCTTTCCAACGCCCGCCAATGCTGCCAATGCTGCCAATGCAGCCTCCTGCCCCAGAGCTTTATGTCTTGTACTCGCCCGTTGGCCCCAGAGCCATCCTTTACCACAATTCCGAAGCATATTACACTACACCTGGTTTTGCGCCCACGCGCGTCTCATCAGCGAGATTTTCGACACCCCGAATGCGTTCTTCTAATCTCATCCACACCCAGCCCGCTGTCGTTTCGTCGTCGTCGTCATCATCATCACCCATCCCGCAGCCACCCGCTGGCGGCGCACACCCACCGCCCCCACAAGACCAACAGCCGGATGACCAGGCTCAGGCACGTCGTGAAGCTCGTGAGCAGCGCAGGCAGCGGCGCCGCCAACGTCACGCTGTGCCGAACCCTCACGGAAACAACAACGTCATGGCGGTGCGGCTTGCGCACCTCTGGCCCAACATCTGGCTGGTGCTGCGCCTCGCGTTTTTCTTTTGGGCTTTTGGCCTCCCGACACAGCTCTGGTCTCGACTTCTCACCATTGCTGCCGTCACAGTCGTCATTCTCACCAATATCGGCGCCCTCAACGGACCAATCGACCAGGTATTGGCCCATGTGCGCCGCCACCTCGAGATGCTTCTGCCTCTGCCCGAACCTGCTCAGAATCAGGATGCGGCTCGCGCGCCCGCTCCTGCTCCTGCTCCCGCTCCCGCTCCTGCCGGAGGCGCAGCCGATAGTGGGATTGTCAATCAAAGAGCAGCAGCCGTGGCCGAGCCCGATGCAGCCGATGTGGCTGCTCGGCTTATCCGCCAGCGCCGCGAGGCCTATGCAAATTGGGCACATGACATGATCAGACGTGTCGAGCGCCTGCTTCTCCTTTTTATCGCTAGTATCGCTCCCGGAGTGGCCGAGCGTCACATCCTTCACCTC
The DNA here is from genome assembly GCA_026745395.1 of Tympanopsis confertula. NCBI lineage: Eukaryota > Fungi > Ascomycota > Sordariomycetes > Coronophorales > Scortechiniaceae > Tympanopsis > Tympanopsis confertula. The sequence continues at coordinate 3,160 of JAOYNU010074736.1, read as the reverse complement.
CAAGCCGAGGCCCGTGCCGAACAGCGCCGCCGCGAGGAAGCGGCTGAAGCGGCAGCTGAAGCATCGGCAGCATCGGCAGCAACTGCCACTGCTGGCGAAGAAGGCCAGCCGGACGATGAAGGGGCGCTTGAGGCAGAACAAGCCGAGGCGCAACCGGCCGGAGATGCCGAACTCGCTCCAGAGCCGGAGGCGGGGCCGATGCCGGTGATCGCCTTGTAGACGGACCGCAATGCGCTTTTTTTCATGTATGCATTGCTGCCCTCGTATGTATCAATAGATTCAACTCCAGCGCACTGGAGCTTCTTCTCAACACCAGAGCTGATATTACATGTTTCGTAACACGAGTTTAGTAGGTGACTGGCATGGTCATCAACAAAAAGCGGTTGGTTCTATTCAATGCTCTTTTAGCGTTTCGACCTGACGGTCTCCTCCTCCTCCTGTGCCCCCTCTGCGCATCCTTTCAAGGTCCCTCCTCCGCCTAAGCCCATCATCTATCCAGGACTTGTACGCAGCCTCACCGCCCTCGTTGAGCTTGGCGGCCACGACCCCCTTGAGCACCTCCCCGGCAAAGGCGACAAAATTATGCCTCCGCAAAGCATTTTCGAACCTCCACTCGGTGCGCTTCTCCTCCTCCCTGGCCAGCGACTCGTGGTCGCCAAACTCCTTGGCACGGGCGCGCAGGTCCCTGACGACAGCGAGGAGGTTGAAGCGGATCTCGGTGACGTCGTATCGTGCGATGCGGCGCTGGATCACGTCCATGACGCGGCTGGTAAACTGCTCCTGCGTGCAGGCGCCATGGGAGATGGGCGCGGGCTGCAAGCCGTCGAGCTCGTACAGCTTGTCCTCGAGGCACGTGTAGGCAATGAAGTGGAAGGCGTCCTCGGACTCGGCATCGGCAGGCTTCTGGGTCTCGTCGGCAAACGGGCTAGACTTGGCGAAGGAGTTGTGGACGGTGCGGATGAGCTCCGAGTTGGAAAGAGCCTCGCCGCGGAAGTCGGGGGGGAGGCCCATGGCGAACTCGCGGAAGTCGGCGAGGTGCGGCCCGACGTCGAGCCTGGTGGACGAGGGGGAGTCGGCCGTCTTGTTGAGCAGGACGCTCAAGAGGGCCTGGGTCGCGCAGGCATTCTGGATGGTCTGGTGGGCGAAAAAGAGGCGCTGGCCGGCTTCGTGGTCAAAGGCGCCGTCGTGGGGGGCGTCGCGCGTCGTGTAGGGCGCGTCCGTGGGGAACTTGAAGAGGAAGATGACGCCGTGCACGGGGTGCAGCTGCGAGAGCGAATCGGCGTCCAGGCTGAGCAGTTCTTCAAACTGCACGTCCTTTACTCCGAGGGACTCGACGAGGTATGTGAACACGCCCTGTCATGTTGGGCTGGGTCAGCACAAGCAGACTTGCAAAAGGGCTGAGGACGTACTGCGTCGGACTCGACTATGAGGTTGCACCGTCAATTAGCACCACTGCATGTGTTGGTCTGGCATCAGCGACGGAAGCCGAGGGGAGGGATGAGCTCGTCCTCGAAACGTGTCGACTTACTTGTGTTCCATTCGCCACTCATGGCTGGCCTTTTTGAGTAGATCTAGTCGGCTGGGGGAGGTCCAGGATGAGGAGGATGAGGACGGCCTTGAGTTTTGAATCGTTGATGCGAATAGCATGTATCTAGGTCTGTCAAGGACCAGGCTGCGTGCTGTGGGATCGGCAAGGTGCGGGAGATGGAATATAATAAATGTTTTTGATATTGATATAACTAGAGGTGATGCAAGCACGTGACTCTGAGTCATAAAGATTATTCACCCCACATACCCATCTTCTCAATCTGTTCTGTTCTGTTCTGTTCTGGTCTGGTCAAACATGGACTGTTCGTCTACAACTCCAAGCATCACTCACTCCTCGCTCTTCCCCCCCTGGCCGTTCCTCGCAGCAAAGTACCCCATCTGCGACGCCGAACGAAGCGACATGGGCGAGGCGATGCCTGGGGTTGGCGAGCCGACAACCGACAGCGGCGACTCGTGCACGAGATCACGATAGGTCGGTCGTATCTTGAGGATGTGGCCCTTGCAGCCCGGCTTGTCGCAAATGTGCGGCACAAAAGTCCCGTGGTCGTCGACTTCTTTGGCGGCCTCGTCGCGGGGGACGAGACTGGCGCATGGCCACGAGGCCAGGCTCCTGCCTCCCTGCAAGGCAAAGTCGTCGGGCTCGTACGCGCACCGCAGCAGCTCGGGCGCCGACAGGAGAGTGAAGTGGATCCAGTCCGGGTTGGAATCGTGGAACCGGATGATCCACTTGATCCCGAGCGTGGCCAGGAACAGGGCAACCATGATGGCGCCAAGGCTGACGAGCCCCGTCAGCGAAAAGGTGCGGATCTCGCGGCTTGAGATGACGAAGCGGTCGGAGCCCTCGCGCTGGCCGCCCGAGGGGTCGGCAAAGACGTTTCTGTAGTCGTTGGGCTTGCCAAACATGGTGGCGTCGCTAAAGATGTTGCGGGTGGCGACGAAGCTGGCGACAATCAGGCGCTCCATGTCGTCGTGGACGGTGGACAGGCGGGCGTCGATGACGCCGTTGGGGCTGGTGGTGCGCGATCGGAGAGCCGAGTCGCCGCTGGCGCTGCCGAGCCTCACGATCATGGGCCCGGCGCTGAGCGTGGTCTCGAGAATGTCGAGGAGGACCTCGGGCACGTCGACGCCCGGCGTGCTCCGGAGGTCGAGCACCGACGCCACCGCCTTGCCGCCGTACGACCAGCTGTCCTTTTCCCAGCACGACAGGACCGGGCGACGACGCCTCATCCAGTACTCGGCGTTATAAGGCCGGACGTAGCCGGCGGGCAGCCTCTCGGTGGCGTACCAGGGATCGTCGCTCGGGCTGATGCTCGCGCGGCGCGCCGAGTGGACCAGGATGGCGTACGAGACGTTGGAGTCGCTTGCCAGCTGCTGGGCGCCGTCCGGGTGGAGGTAGAAGCTCGCGACGGGCGCGCGGAGGATGGTGGCGTTGTCGAACACCACCCACGGCGCGTACCGGGTCTCGTTGTCTGGCCGGCCCCACAGCCGGTAGTGGTCTCCGGCGTACCTGGGGTCGGTGGGGTCGGTCCAGCCGTACTCGGTCGTGCAGGATCCCGCAACGGCCAGCCTGAGCTTGTTGCCTCCCTGCAGGCCGAGGTCGACGCCGTCGAGG